>UCOH01001592.1:0-11346 GCA_900474275.1 Synergus japonicus
CTTTCTGCTTTGCGTTTTCTGCTATCATAGGACAGCACCCTTAGCTTCAATTTTAGGAATTTTCAACTTAATATCGCAATAAATGTAGATGTAACGTTGTAGAGAAAAAATGTCGGTAAGGTAGGGATTGAGTAAGTCTTACATGGCCTTAATGCAGGGTAGTGTACAAAATTAAATAACTTGTCCTGTACCTAAAGAACCAAGTCGATAGTTGACCGTCACTAAGACGACATCTTTGTCTAATAAGTACTGAGGTCCATATTGATCACTTTGTCCAGAATAAGAATAAAATCCACCAGGATGGAAAAAGACTATTACCGGTCTCTTTACATTCGTATCTTTAGTTGGTAACTGAAAAAGTAAGACCAAATTATTGCGTAGCATAAGGAACAGGAATGATAAAAAATAGAATAAATTCTAAATTACAGTATGGTTTAAATGCTCTTTTGATGTTTCATGGTAATTTATAGGTACCTTTGTTGTGTAAATGTTTAAACGAAGACAATCTTCGGACATCAATTTATAATCCGTAGGTTGTGGACAAGCTGGACCCTCAACAGAAGCGTCGAAAGTTCCGTTCCAAGGTTTCACTGGCACAGGTGGCTGCAAATGATCGTTTTATTATTTTTCGAATCATTCCTTTTAAATTCATTTATGCATTCATTTTATAATATAAATTCATATTATTATATTTATTAGAGACTTTTAGTTGTAGCTAGGTTTGGGTTGGCAATGTGTATGCAGGGTTCTTAGAGTTTCGAGGTTGGCTGAGAGATACGAATGAAGCGTGGACTAGAGAAGTCGAAATCGTGTTGTGTGTGCGTAGAGAGAGTCAATTTGGACGAGTAGCTGAGCGAAGCGTTGTAGAGAAGTCGATTGAAGATTAAGACGAGTCATACGGACGTGTAAAGATTGTATTTGTAACGCAAAGTTTATATTCTTTTATATTAAATATCTTATTCTTTAAAATAGAAAGTGTTGAATTGAAAACTATCCTGACTATAAATATCTTTTAAAGAGTTTATAACATATTATATTATAATAATCATATTTTTAATTAATTAAGGCCATGTAAGACTTACCCTATCCCTACTCTACCGACATTTTTTTCTCTGCAACGTTACGTCTACATTTATTAAGATATGAAATTGAAAATTTCAAAAATTAAAGAAGATATGCTGAAGTATATTTATCTGCTCTTAAATTTTTGTAAAAAATTGTATTGACATTTATAAAAAAAAAATTTTCAAAAATTTTTTTTATAAATGTCAATATTTAGGACCAGATAAACGTACTTTAATGCTTCAATTTTAGAAACTTTCAATTTAATATCTCAATAAATGCAGACGTAGCGTTGCAGAGAAAAAAATGACGGTAAGATAGGGATCGGCTAAGTCTTACATGGTCTTAATTAGTTTAACTTGCAGCAGCAGAAATTTTAAATCTCACCTGAAAACGTAGATTTCCGACAGGAGGTTCACCAAATCTCAAACCCCGAAATGCGTAGATATTTTTGCCCAATCTGGTTTGCATAATGGAACCTTTTATTTTTCCGAGTTTATGTACCTCAAGTGAGTTTGCAGAAATGGTATCTAGATTCGTAAGTGCAGCAAAAATGCACAACCCAGTAAACAAAATTCGTCCCATCTTGGACGAAATTATATTATATTAATTTTTTTTACAAAAAATGTGGATTGCAATAACGATAAGTAAATTCGTTTGTCACTTTTGCTATACTGAAGCAATGTGATTCAAGTAGAGCATTTTATACTCTTACCAATGAGGAAAACATTGGGTAAAACCAGAAAATCATGCATGTTTGTTTAACGGTATTTCGTCAGCTCATTACTTATTTATGTGCACTCTGCAAAAAAACGTCAGATTGAAAAGTATTAAAAAGCTTTAAATAGAATATTAAGGGTGTTGAAGCCAAATTCTAATCTAAAAATTCGATTTCTTCATTTTACTCAACAAATAATTAATTTGGAACTTCTTCCATCTGTAGAATTAATCATTTTTTAATTAGAATTATGCACACAGAGCAAAACAAAAAATAATAAAAAATTCTTTTTTATTTTTATAAAAATTTAAGACCAGATTAAGATTAAGCAGAGCTGGATTAAGGGGTGAGAGGGTGGGGGTGGGGCTGCAGCCCTGGGCCTCACTTTTCAAGGGGCCTCCAAATTCAAAGCAATTTCTTTTTCTATCGTTTATTTCGAATTAATTTTTATTTAATTGTAAATTTTTTTAATTGAATTACAAATATCAATAAATATAAATTGTGTATTTATCAAACAGAAAACAAGCGTTTTATTTCACGAAAATAATTAACGTTTATTTTAATTTTTAAAAATATATAGGATTGGGGGCCTCGAAAAATTTTACAGCCCTGCGCTGTAAAATTATCTTAATATTAAGCTCTGCTTACATGGCCTTAAGACTTGGGTCCAACAACCTTAATAGAATTTAATACATTTTATGTACTCACTTTTGCTATCAGTTGTAAACGATTAGAAAAACATTTTAATACCCATTGCATTGAAATAGACTTTTTTGTACGTGCTGTAATCCACTGGATAATCTAAAATCAAAAAATCAAAAAGTTTTTATTAATTTAATTCATAATTGATAAATAAAATTAATTTAATAATTTTTTTTTAAATATTATAAATAAATAAACATAAAATGAGAATGTAAAAATTATCAATAATTAATATATATTCATACTATATTTTATTACAAACTAATACAATTATTATAAATTTTATATAAACTATATTTTACTTGACCTTTTAGCAACTTTTTTGCGCGGTATCATTTTTATCGGATTGGTTTCGGATTGTTTTGCAATGCTAAGAATTAATACTCGTTTGTTTTCATTCGGATTAGTAAAACAGATTAAAAAAGATTGAAAGATAAATTCGGATTGATTTCGGACTCATTCGGATTGAAGTGTTGGATTTGAATTCGGTTTATTTAGGATTGGGGAAACGGATTGAAAAGGATTGAATAGTAATTTCCGATTGATTCCAGATTTATGCGGATCGGGGACATGGATTTAAAAGAATTGAAAGGTAATTTTTGAAGAATTAAAAAAAAACTACATGTTTAATCTTTCTAAAATTTTTGCAGTATATTGTACGTGTCTTCACGTATTCATAATAAAATTTTCGTCAAAAAATATTCATTGGAAGCGGAGATACAAGGCGAACCACAAAGGTCCTTTAAAGAAAGTTGAAATACGGGTGACGGTATCGGCCATACCAGGTTGCTCGAAAAAAGAAATTTTTTTTAGTAAACTACATGAGTTTCTCCAGAGGATGGACCTCTAGCTTTTGAAAATATTAAAAATTATAAAAATGGTGTAGTTTTGAAAAAAAATTTCAAATTTTGCTTAAAAAATGCTGGTTCTTTGTTTTTAAAAGTTGTAATTTTTTGTATAACAAAAAGTTGGAGTCCCATCCTCTGTAGAAACATATAATAAAGATTATGTAAAAATTTGAAGTCGATCGGATGATTAGTTTTCAAGCTACACCGTCACCCGATTTTAAAAATGCAAGTTTTGAGAAAAACGCATTTTAAGTATTCAACGCAGATTTGATTTGCGGTAAATTTTCTCTTCCTCTTCCCTGCTGGAAGTAAAAGGATAGAAAGAGATAGAAATTTTGGGATAGAAAGAGATAAAACTTTTCTATCTCTTTCAAATAGCCGATTTGCATCCCCAAAACGCTATCTCTTTCTGTCCCCCAGTCTATCCCTGTGTAATATCTATATCTTTCTATTTCTCAGTCTATCTCCACGCAGAAAAAATTTTAATTTCTTTCTATCCCTAAATCTATCTTCCTATGTGAGAAATTTTTATCCCTTTCTATTCCTACGGTTATCTATCCCTGACTAACTTATTAATTTTAATATTTTAAATACGCATATTAATTGGGATTGTTTTTGACGTAATTTGGTACGTAATTTTTTTATAATTAAAAAACGTTATTAATCTATTTATTTTATTCCTTTCGGGGGACTTTAATAAAAACGTAATTGAGTAACACAAATTTATTGTTTATTTAATTTTTTTATTCATATACTTTTACAAAGAATGTAAAACTCATATAAAAAAAAAGAATCATATAAATAAATAGATTTATAAGGTTTTTTTAATTATAAAATTATAATTTATAGAGAAATAAAAAAATGACGTATAAAATGACATCAAAAACTATCCCAATTGGCGATGTTAATTTTTATGTCGTTTTTTACGCCCCTTTGTACGTCAAGTTTTGCAATAGGGATAGAAATTAAGGGATTGAAACACATAGGAGTGAATTTAGATTTACAAGGAGATAGAAACAAATAGTTGGGGTTCGGCGAGAGTTTGAAAGGAATAGAAAAGTGGGGATTAGAAGAGATAGAAGCGAATTTTGATTGAGAAGATGATAGAAAGGTATAGACAAGAATAGGCATGAGATAGTAAAGAATAGAGAACTACGGATTGAAAGAGATAGGAAAGAATTGGTTTGACAAACAAATAGAAAGAGATACACAAGAATAGGCAAAGGGGGAGGGGGAGAGAGGGAGGCAGAGAGAGAGAGAGGGGGGGTAGGGGGGATTGAAATAGGTAAGAGCTATTTTCAGTAACAAGTAGATGGAAAGAGATAGACTGTAATAGGCGAGAGATAAATAGAGATAGAGAAGTGCGGATTCAAAGAGATAGAGCAAAGTTTCATTGAAAAGAAGATACAAAGAGATAGACGGGAATAGATAAAAAGGAATAGAAAAGAGGAGATTCAAAGTGATAAGAGTAAATGTGGATTGAAATGGGGACAGAAAGGGATACATAACTGAAGTTTAAAAGTGATAAAAGCGAATTAGGATTGACAAGAAGATAGAAAGGGAGAGAAAGGTATATATAAAGACAAAAAGAGTTAGAGAAGTGGGAATTGAAAGAGATAAGAAAGAACGGCGATTGACAAGAAGATAGAAAGATATAGGTGTAGATAGACAAGAGATAGACAGAGATAAACAAGAGATAGAAAGATATAGGTGGACATAGATAAGAGATGGAAAGGAATAGAAAAGAGGAGATTTACAGAGGTAAGCGTGGATTTGGATTGATACGGAAATAGAAAGAGATAGCGGAGGTAGGCGAGAGATTGAAAGGGATAAACAATCTTTATCTCTCTCTCTCTCTCTCTCTCTCTCTCTCTCTCTCTCTCTCTCTCTCTCTCTCTATCTTAGAGATAGAAGGAGATAGAAAGGGATAGGGCTTCTATCTCTTTACTTCTAGTAGGGTCATTGATTCGAGAATTAACCGTTTGAAAGGCATGCAATCAATAATAGAAATTGATAATTATTTTGTTGTCTTAGAGTATTATATCGTTCGTTCGTCTTGTGATGAACAAATTAGTTTATATCGAGTCATTTATATCTGAATAAAATTGAATTACATTGAGTCTTTCCGCATACGGACGAAGATAAGTCTCTAAGTTTATAATTGCTCTTATTTTTGAATAAATAAATGTCTTCTTGTTTCTATTAACTCTTTGTGTATTTATTTGCCACCCCCGAGAAAACCTCCCACGCCCGTGACGACAACAGGTTTCTAGCCAATAAGAGGGCATAAGTCTTTTCTTTTCAGGTATTGATTGAGATTATTTTTTAAATCAACTCATAGCAAATCAGAATCGTATTATTTCTTAGATAATATAAAACCCTGTATTCGATAAAGGGTAGAGTCGATCCCACACACCCATCCTTTCAGGATTTATAACACCATCTTTCATAGTGAATTCTGTGTTGAATTCCAAATAACGTTTATCTTGAGATGTGAATTTTTCCCATTTAACATTTTTGAATAACGGATTATCTTTTGGAATTGGTTCTCCAGTCCTCGCAAAATGTTCCCAAATTGCAGTCATTCTCTCAACAGTTGTTACTTCAGGGTCACCTGCGACAAATTTTGGGAACAGAGAAATGTAAAATACGTACATTAAGTCGTCCTGATGTACAACACCTGAAACAAGAAAAAGAATTCGTAACTCCCTAGCGAAAGCTTCGGACATTGAAATCCATTCCCAATCAATCCGAAATTTTCGGAATTTGTATCCGAATCAAACAGTTTCATTTCGATCAAATCCAAAGGTAGTTTTCAATCGGAATTAATCTGAAACCCATTAAAAATCAATCGAAACCTTTAATCCAAATGATTCCACCAATCCAAATTAATCCAAATGAATCCGAATTTTTCGGAATCATTCGGATTGACTTGGATAGACCTCATTAATTCGTATTCATTCGGATTGAAACTGTTTGGTTCGAATATAAATTCCGGAATGATCCAGATTGATGCAGAATGATTTTCCATCGGAAAGTTTCGCTAGGGTTGTTAATAATCACCAAATGGTTTCTTAGTATCAGGCCACACAGCTAGACTGTATCTTCCTTGATACATAAAGTGGTAATAGTAAACTGAAATATTGGTTGTAAGTGCCAACATGTTCACAAGTCGATGTACAGAAAATGAAATTAGTGCATCTGAATAAAGCTGAAAAGTTAAATTTTTTCTGATAAATTAAATGAAGGATTTATGAATTTCCCTAACAACAGCTTTGGCTTGAAATTCATTCCGAATGAATCCGAAATTTTTCGAATCATTCCGGCATTTGTATCCGAATCAAACAGTATCATTCCGATTTAATGGGAAGAAAGTTTTCAATCCGAAATAATCCGAATGAATCCACCAAATGCAAATTAACGGCATATGATACTTTACCATAAGGGCAAATTAGTTATAAGAGTCAATAAACCTTCGTCTCATATAGAGGGAGGTTTATTAACTCTTATTAGCTTAAAATATTTATTATTATAAATGAATAATTGGTATAACTAATTTGCTCTTACGGTAAAGTGTTACATGCTCTTAATCTGAACTTTCAGTCCGAATAAATCCGGTCAATCCGAATTGTTCTGAATCATTCGAATTGATTCGGATATAGACCGGATTCATTTGGATTAGAAGTCCTGATTAATTCTGATTAATTTGGATTGGCGAATTCATTAGGGTTAAAGGTTCTGATTGCTTTGAACGGGTTTCGGATTAATTACGATCGAAAAATTCCTATGGATGAGATAAGAATAAAACTTTTTGGTCCGTATACAAATTCCGGAATGATTCGGATTGATTTGGAATGAATTTCAATCCGAAGCTTTTGCTAGGATTGCGACGGAACTAAAGCCGCATATTTAAGATATTTTAAGATGTGATAAAAACATTTACGTTTGATATTCCATCAATATTTGCTAATGTCGCTGTGCCATTCAAGTAGGCTTTTTTTAATTCACGAATAATGCTGGGGGTTACTGGTGAACGTCGTTCAAATTGGAAACTAACAGGTGCGATGTGATCCCAGTCGTAGTTCCACTGTTCAAAAAGAGAGAAATTTCCTTTTTTGGCTTCCTCTACTGGCACTATAAAAACGTTATTAATTAAATATTTTATTAAATAATGAAAATGTTTAATAAGTTATCTAAAGGTTATCAAAAGAGTAAGTAACATTTGAAAAATTACAAATTGCCTTTGCACCGAATTCATCTTTGTTAACGCCTGCAATAATAGGAACTTGAGCGACTTTTCCTTCTCTTATCAAATCTACTGGTTCGGCAGTCAAAAATCGTTCAACTCCAGGAACTTCCGGTTCAACAACTGGAGTCCATCTTAAAACTGGATCGCCATACCATTCTTAAAGTTTTGTATTGCCACAATTTATATTTAATTATCATAACTTCCCTAGCGAAAGCTTCGGATTGAAATTCCTTCCGAATCATTCCAGAATTTGCATCCGAACCAAACAGTTTCATTTCGATCAAATCCGAGGGAAGCTGTCAATCCGAATTAATCCGAAGCCCATTCAAAATCAATCCGAACCTTTAATCCGAATGAATCCGTCAATCCGAATTAATCATAATTAATCCGAACTTTCAATCGGAATAAATCCGGTCAATCCGAGTGAATCCGAAGTTTTCGAAATCATTCGAACTGATTCGGATAGATCGGATTAATTCGGATTGGAAGTCCTGATTGACTGGATACATTCAGATTGGCGGGATCATTCGGATTAAAGGTTTGGATTGATTTTGAATAGGTTTCAGATTAATTCGGATTGAAAACTTTCTTCGGATTAAATTGGAATGAAACTGTTTGGTTCGGATATAAATTCCGGAATGATTCGTTTTGATTCAGAATGTATTTCAATCCGAAGCTTTCGCTATAGGATTGATTACACTCGACTCTCGCAACATTAACCAGCAGTTACCTCAAATCTCACTTGATAGTTGATACACTAAGCATGAGTTGCGCTCGGCATCTGATTGGATACTATTCGCGCGCAATTTGAAATGCTAAAGAACATTTTTTTATGTGCAATACGCATGCGTAATTAATGTGACGCATGCGCAATTGATGTGACATATGAGAAAAGGAATTTTGTTAATATTGCGGAGGCCTCTGGTCTGGATTTCGTTAATATTGAAGGAGTCAAGTGTACTTTCTTTTTAATGTCATGTTATTGTGTTCTTCTATACGTACATCGAATGAATTGAAGGTCTTGCTGATATCTATAGCCGATTTCGTTCGCAGACAATTGACAATATTTCTGACAGAATCGGAAGGACAATTCATTGCTTCAGCTTGTTTGATAGCCAGATTTTTCTGATTTGTTCCGAGTCTTCGTTGATATGTTGGAGAATCTCTCATTGCAATTGCTCTGTGGAATAATCCTCGTGACATTGGAGAAACAAGATGTAGTATAACAGACCATGCACCAGCACTGTCACCGGTAATAGTCACACAATCAGGATCTCCTCCAAATGTTGCGATGTTATTTTTTATGAAACGCAGTGCTATTACTTGATCCTTCATACCCATGTTTCCGAGCAACTGTGGATCGCCAGCACTTAAGAATCCTGAGGATTAAATTATTTATTTGAACAATGCATTGTTGTTTTTGCGATGTCAGGCTGTCGTCCCATTATTGTGTTTTGCGTTACTTGATAATGAGAGAGAAAGAGACAGAAGTGTACTTTTGTCTTTTTTTCTCTCATTATAACACAACGCAAAACGCAATCATGGGACACGCCACCCTCAATTCCCTTTGCTGGATGTAAAGAGATAGAAATCCTATCCCTTTCTATATCTCCTTCTATCTCAAAGGTAGAAAGGGATGAATATTGTTTATCCCTTTCTGTCTCTCACCTATCCCCGTCTATCTCTTTCTATCTTCATATCAATCCGCATCCACGCTTATTTCTTTGAATCTTCACTTCTCTATCCCTTTCTATCCCTTGCCAATCTCCGCCTATCTCTTTCAATCCTCACTTCTTTATCTCTTTCAATCTTCACTTCTCTATCTCTTTCTATTTCTGTATATACCTGTCTATTTGTGTCTATCCCTTTCTATCTCCTTGTCTATCTCAATTCGCTCTCATCTCTTTCAATACTCACTTCTTTATTCCTGTCTATCTCTTCTATTCTCGTCTACATACAATACCTTTTTATCTTCTTGTCAATCAAAATTCGCTCTTATCTCTTTCAATCCCTGCTTCTTTATTCCTTTCTATCTCTTCCATTTTCGTCGAAATATAATACCTTTCTATCCATTTCAATCTCTTCCCCATCCTCCTCTATCTCTAGTTCTTTATCCCTTTCTATCTCTCCATTTCAATCCATACTTGTCTCATTGAATCTCCTCTCACACCAACAACTATCTCTTTCAATCCCTACTTCTTTATCTGTTTCTATCTTTTATCTATCCCTGTCTATCTCTTTGTCAATCTTAATTCACTTTTATCTCTTTTAATCTACAGTTCTCGCCTATTCCATTCTATCTCTTTCTATCTTCCTCTGAATTAAAATTGCTTCTATCTTTTTCAATCTCCACTTCTCCATTCCTTCCTGTTTGTCGTCTATTCTTGTTTATCCCTTTCTAATTTCAATTTGCATATTTCTATTAATCTACACTTTTCTCTTTCTATCTCCATTTCAATCTACATCCACGCTTATCTCTTTGAATATCCTCTTTCCTATCCCTTTAAATCTCTTATCCATCTGCGCTTATCTCTTTCTACTTCCTTGTCAATCACCGTTCTCTACTATCTGTTTCAATCCGCATTTCTCTATCTCTATCTATCTCTCGCCTATTCCATTCTATCTTTTTCTATCTTCCTCTGAATTAAAATTTCTCCAATCACTTTTAATTCCCACTTCTATATTCCTACCTGATTCTCGTATATTATTTTCTATACCTTTCTATCTTCTTGTGAATCTAACTTCACTCTTATCTCTTTCAACCCCACTTTTCTATCTAATGCAATCTCTTTCCCATCCTCATCTATCTCTTTTTATAACATCTTCTTGTCAATCGACATTTAGTTAATAAGGGAGAGATAGAAAGAGATACAAATTTCTAACAAGAGAGATAGAATTAGGGATAGAAAGGAATACAATTTTTATGCGTATAAACAGACTAAGAGATAGACAGATCTGTTTGTCTCTTTCAGTCTTATGAGTTTCAATGGTAGCAGAAAACGCAAAGCAGAAAGCAGTAAATAATAAGAGTGAAAGAGGCAGGCAGATTTCTCTCTCTCTTTCACTCTAATGATTTTCTACTTTCTGCTTTGCGTTTTCTGCTATCATAGGACAGCACCCTTAGCTTCAATTTTAGGAATTTTCAACTTAATATCGCAATAAATGTAGATGTAACGTTGAAGAGAAAAAATGTCGGTAAGGTAGGGATTGAGTAAGTCTTACATGGCCTTAATGCAGGGTAGTGTACAAAATTAAATAACTTGTCCTGTACCTAAAGAACCAAGTCGATAGTTGACCGTCACTAAGACGACATCTTTGTCTAATAAGTACTGAGGTCCATATTGATCACTTTGTCCAGAATAAGAATAAAATCCACCAGGATGGAAAAAGACTATTACCGGTCTCTTTACATTCGTATCTTTAGTTGGTAACTGAAAAAGTAAGACCAAATTATTGCGTAGCATAAGGAACAGGAATGATAAAAAATAGAATAAATTCTAAATTACAGTATGGTTTAAATGCTCTTTTGATGTTTCATGGTAATTTATAGGTACCTTTGTTGTGTAAATGTTTAAACGAAGACAATCTTCGGACATCAATTTATAATCCGTAGGTTGTGGACAAGCTGGACCCTCAACAGAAGCGTCGAAAGTTCCGTTCCAAGGTTTCACTGGCACAGGTGGCTGCAAATGATCGTTTTATTATTTTTCGAATCATTCCTTTTAAATTCATTTATGCATTCATTTTATAATATAAATTCATATTAT
>UCOH01001635.1:0-13201 GCA_900474275.1 Synergus japonicus
CAAGAAATCTTCGCAGACTTTCAAAGCAGTGACTTCTTTCAACACTCGCTTTGCAACTTTTGGCCATTCGTTTACGAAAACATCTGGATTGATCGGATGTAGTCTCTCGAAATCTGAGAGCAATAATTCGATCCCGATTGGTCGTTTTAGGACTGGGTATTCTTCATAGTAATCTATGATCGAGTCTTTTTTTTTGCGAATGAGTGCTGTATCTTTCCACAGTTGTTTAATTGTACCTTCGTCAGCATCGGGCTCTTGGTTGAGTAGAAACAGCTTTTCTGTGTCGTTAGGGCTTATTATTTCAACGATTGATGTCACTTCATCCGGTGTCATCCACTTCATGATATTAGTATATAAGTTGTACAATTTTCCATTAGCATTCCTTTTGGATTTGTTACTAGGATTGTAGTAGGTGGTACTGTCTTCTTTTTTGTAAATCACAATTATTTCGTTGCACCAAAACTGGAAGTCTTCTCGCTTGATTGATTTCGATGTTTTCATGAGATTTTGGATAATTATATTGCAAAGGTGCTTTCTATCTCGTTCTGTTAAAGATTTGTGTTTAAGTAGTTCCTTCCCAATGTAATCACGACTCAACAGCACTTTAAGAGCCTGTTAAAATATTTTTTATTTTATTATAAAAACTTAGAATAATACACTATAAATTTTTGTAATCACTCAATAAATTAGAAATGTAATAATTTGAGTAAAGAAAAATCAATTTAGTGACTTTTAAAAAGTATCTCCACCTTTTTTCCAATTTGGAAGTAAACAAAATTTTTAAGGTGACGGATCTTAATTAAAATTTTATGCTCATTTGTCCCGCAGATGGATTTGTTTCTTTCGAGCTGATGTTTTCTACGTAGGGACCAGGAATTTGCTGTTCATTAAAATTTTCACACTGCAATAAAAAATTTGTTTACAGATAGGCAAAGATAATTGATAATTGGAGCTTAAAAACATGAATTATTTTTAAAGAAACTTACGACAAGAGTGTTTTCTTTAAATAAAGCCTCTCGACGCAGGACAAATTTATATCTATCCTTTAATCCGGGTAGTAATTCCAAAATCTCCTCTTCACTAATTTCAAACAAACATTCGTACGTAATGTTTTTTGCTGAAATAAAACTCAATTCAATACGTCAAAAGTTTTAAAATATTTCATAACCTCTTTCTAAAATCTGAAATAATTTTCGTGAAGAGTCCTAAAATTCTTGTCGAATTTTTCATTGAATCTCAACATCTCAACCAAGTCAATGAAAATTTCGACAAGAATTTTAGGATTCTTCACGAAAATTATTTCAGATTTTAGAAAGAGGTTATGAAATATTTTTAAACTTTTGACGTATAACTTACAACTGTCAAGGAAAGTTTAGATAAATAATTTTTTCCTTTTATTATTCTTTTAGTATAAAAATCTCATACCTTTGAATGCATCGATGAAAGATGCCAAATTGAAATCCGTCAAAATATTTTCGATGGACGGATTTTCCAAATTTCGCTCCATGGTGACATCAAATTTGTATTCCGAGAAATAAGTGAACGTCGTGAAAAAAATGAAAGCGCTATTTATATGGAATAGAATTTACTTACCTTTATTCAATTGAAATTTCAATATTTTTTACATAAACTATGAAACTTTCAAATTTAAAATTCCCTAAGATAACTATGAATAATACACATTGATCTTCTTCAAATGAAAATATCAAAAAATTAAAGTGCATTAACTTTTAATTTCTAGTTACAGCAACTATAGAATCTTGTGTTACAAAATCCATCCTTAGTCAAACTGACTTTAAGAACCAGGTAACAGCAAATAAAATTTCAAAGTCGCACTCACCGAAAATTCTAGTTAAAGTAACTACATTTTCTAGTCAAAGACGTTTTCAACTATTTTAGTTAGTTACTGCCACCAGGAGCTCAAATATGTTTCAGTAACTACGATTACAGGTTATTATTACCAGAAATCTGGTAGTGGTAACTAGAAAAAAGTTGTTGAAAGTGTTTTTTACAATTAACTTGTTCTTTCTAGTTAACCTGACTAGGTACCATTTCTCTCAGTGTGTTTCCATCTAGGGATTAAATCTGGATTTAACTTAACTTCCTTTTGGTTAAGTGTTGATGGCCCTGCTTAAAATAGCGGATAGAACCCGGATAAAACCCAGATAGACTCCGGACTCTATCCGGACCTATCCGACTTATAGGGGAGAGCAGAGCACAGAGAACTGCTTAACGTTCTTTCGGCCATATAATTATAAATAACACGTACTTTTAACTGAAATTTGCTGTACATATTGCAAAAACTATCTACTTTCGATAAATGCTTTGCTAGAATACATTATTATTTTTAATTCGAGTACAGAATGACAAATTTAGAAAAAAATTCTTGGACCTCTCTGCCCCAGCCCGCGGGGCACAGAGGACTTTGCCGATCCTCTGTACCCTGCGTATGTAATTCATATATAAAATATAAATTTTTGCTATTAAACGTATTTTATTATTAAAAAAAGAAATAAAGAAAGAAATTAAAGAACTTTTATACAATGTTTAAGAACAATTCAAACTGCAGCACATGTATCATGATATGAGGATATAAAATTCATAGTCGCAATTTACATGGGTCCTGTGTGCCCCACCACTACTTGGTCCTCTGTGCCCCCGCAGTGAATTCATAAACAATGCTAATCTACATTTAATACATCCAACATTTCGGTAACGAAACTTCGACAAAAACTAACCTAAGTGAACACTAACATAAACTTAATAAACATTTCAACAATTAAAGCACGTATAAACAAATGAGAAGACTATATGTATAAAAGTTTCTTATAAGCTTTCCTTGAATTTTCGTTTTTTATATTTTTTTTCTTTTTCAAAAGTGTTGATTGAAAATTCGTCTCGACTTGACACAACGTGAAATAGTCACTAAACAATATAATTACGGTCATTATGAAGAAATGACACCACAAAATACAATTTTATTGAAGCGAACCCCTGTGTCCCACCGGTCCTCTGTGCCCTGCTCTCCCCTACTAGACGCCGAAAATAAAAATAAATCTTATAAAAAAACAGTTATTAATTAAGAAGATGGTTTATTCGTTGACATATTATAGATATACTTATAAATAATCGATATTTGTAAATTTTAACGCATTATAAGAAATAATATTTCGCACGCACGCGGGAGGAATCGAACGCATCACTTACGGGACACTAGTTCAGCTACCTAACCATTACCCTAAGCTTCGAGATGATGATAGCTCATTTTTTCCAGGGTACACTCAACCATACATAAATATTAAATTATCAAAATAATTTCATTAAAAAAAGTATATAAAATTTTTCATATTTTTAATGTTCACACGGGTTCGGATCTTATATGGGAAGCATGAAAAGATTTATCCGGGCCTATCTGGGACTTATACGTAACACTGGAAAAGATTTATTTGGGGTCTTGGGGACTTCGTTAAATTTATGTTCAAAGAGTACAGGTCAGATTCCGGATAGGCCCGGATAGGTATCATTATAGAATTTAAAAGAAATCAATTACTAGTTCTATGTCCCAGATAAGTCCCGGATAAGCCCGATTGATAATGCATTGTAGAACGTGGTTAAATTTGGGATTAAAGATTACATTTCAGATCCTGGATAGACCCGGACAGATGTCCTCTTAAACAAAATCGATTTCTGTTTTCATGTCCCAGATAGGGTCAAGATAAGCCCGGCTGAGATTGCATTTTAGGGCTTGATTAAATTTGGGTTAAGAGCGATGGAATCTGAAAGTAAAAATTGTCAACAAACTGTCAAAATTTGTGGAAAGACACAAATCTATCAGGTGGATTTGAAATTTTTGAGTCAAAGGCAAAAGAGGGAAAATTTAGAGGTTTTTGATATTAAAAAAATAGAGAGAAGAAATGAATAAGGGGCGTTTGATCATCAGTTTTTCAAAAACTCACTTTTATAGTCCCAAAATAGCGTGTAATTATTTCTTGTCAGAAACGACGAACATTTTGATTTCCATGATGGAAGAAACAATATTGACAGCTGCGACAGTGCTCTCAAATAGGACACCCTGCGCGCGCAGCACGTGTTGGCTTCCTGCCAGAGAAATTCTCCCATTGGACAATTTAATTCGATTTTGAATCACGCGCCATATTACAGTCAATTGCAGAATATCTCTAGCCTGAATCAATCTTTAGTTTCTTCCATCATGGAAGTCAAAATGTCCGCCGTTTCTGACAGGAAATAATTACACGCTATTTTGGGACTATAAAAGTAAGTATTCGACAAACTTATCATCAAGCGCCCCTTATTCGTTTCTTCTCTCTATTTTTTTCTATCTAAAACCTCTAAATTTTCCTTCTTTTGCCTTTGGCTCGAAAATTTCAAATCTACCTAAAAAGTTGACCGAAGTGCAACAAGCGTCTCAAAACAGTAGGTGTCGGAAGCCACCCTAAACATTAAAAATCAATAAAAAAAAAAAGGAAAAAGAACACATTAAAACCCCTGTAAAAATGCGTTTATTGTGGAATTGTATTATCCTTCTAATAATTTAGACATCCATGCATATTGCAAGTAGGTATACTCGAATTACTGTCTGGGTGTTCTAACCCCGTTACTGTTGCGCTCCTGGGATCTGAGATTTTCTACATGAGAAATTTTCAAATTCCATCAGCCTTAAGAGTATACATCAGGTTCCAGATAAACCCGGATATAGGTACTCCTCTGGGAAAAAAAAATAATTTATGGTTCCATATCCCAGATACGTCCCGGATAAGTCCGATTGATAATGCATTGTAGTACTTGGTTAAATTTGGGATTAAAGATAACAGTTCAGATCCCGGATAGACCCGGACAGATATCCTCTTAGAAAATATCAATTTCTGGTTCCATGTTCCCAGATAGGGTCCAAATAAGTCCGACTGAGATTGCATTGTAAGACTTGGTTAAATTTGGGTTTAGAGTACAGATCAGGTCCCAGATAATAAACTCATTCCATGTCCCAGATAGGTACCGGATAAGCCCGACTGATAGGACTTGGTTAAATTTAGGTTCAAAAAGTACAGATCAGATTCCGGATAGACCCGGATAGGTACCATTATAGAATTTAAAAGATATCAATTACTGTTTCTATGTTCCAGATAAGGCCCGGATAAGCCCAGGTTGATTGACACTAATTTATTTCTTGGACCTGATTGGTTCCAGATAGACCCGAATAGACTGTCATCCCGGATACACTCGGTTTAAAAAACAATGGTGTCTTCGCTATAATAAATTATTGGTTTCATTTTCCTGATAGAATGCTGATAGTCCTGAAGATTTCCCAGATAGAAAATAAGGAACCGTATAGATCTCGGATATACCCATATGAAAGTTCTATTCGATTTCTATTAGGGCCTTATCAGGGTTCTATCGGATCCTATCCGTCATTTTAAGTAAGGGGTCCTCGCTTAGGATATCTAGTTTCTTTGGTTCCAGATTTTTTCCACTGTCAATAACGGCAGGATTCCCTACAACCTGTTGTTCCGTTGACTCACCCGCTCTTTTAACGGCTTTGTTTTCATTGCCTAAAATAATGAAACAAATAAAAAACATCTGTAATTATATACAGAACCGTGGGGTAAAGAACTGGATTTCTCTCATCTAGAAAATGAGCTGTGCGATCCATGAGGTAAGAAAATTCTTAACCTCAAAATTTGTATAACCTAAAAAGGATAAGAGATCTGGATTTGTCCTGTACTTATGACACAGACTCACCAGTCGGAGGATTGGGCTTCTCTCATCTTAAGAATGAGCTGTGTCGTCCGTTTTTATTTATTTACCAGATTTTTCTTGAGTAGAAGCGACAGATCGAGAGCGTGAGCGTGTGTGTGAACGCGTGCATGATCGTGTGTTTGATCGAGTGCGAGAATGAAAGTCTTGGGAACGAGTTCTGCGACGTTTGGGGCTTCTTGATAGAAATTCTGAACGGCTACTAGATCTTGAATAGGATGATCTAGAGCTGGAAGTACATCTGCGTGTTCCTGAAGAAGAGATCGATGAAGATACGACTCTGTGTCTCTTATATTTTCCACTTTTTTTCAGCAGACTGAAGAGTTCCTTATTCTTTTTCGATCTACTTCTGCTAATACGATCCTGTCGCTCTGATTTCTTCGTATTTCCCATATTTGTTGTGAATTCGAACTTGACGACGCGAGCACAAAAAAACGAATGAGATAAATAGGAAGGTGATAGAGGGCGTCCCGGTTCTTTATTTTAGCTCTGAATTGTGGCGGCGCGAGTAGCAACTGCAATAGATGATACTACATTTGTATTCCCGAGAACGAGGCGGGAAGTATAATTAAGTTGGAAATCAAAATTATTATTTGGCATTGTAATTTTTCAATTCATAGCAAAGATTTTGTACATTTTTAATTGTAAAAAATGTAAATTCTTGAATTTCAAAGATGTAATGGCTAATTTGCAAAGTAATAAACATTTTTACAATGAATTTAAATTCATATGAAACTGCATAGTACAAATTTTAAATTAAAATTTAATTTTTATTACGAAAAAAGAATTGTACTTTTCAATAAAGAAGATTTATTAATACAATTAATAATAAAGAAAGAAACCTTAATTCTTATACCTGGGGTTGAAGGATTAACAGACTGATTGGACCCTTGCAGAACCCATAAAATTAAAATAATAAAATTTGAAGTATCACTGAAAATCTGAGTATCTAATTCTTATTACATAATTTCTGGTTCGGGTTTATGGATTTGTATTAAGAGTGGTAGAGCCAAGTTCTAATCTAAAAATTCAATTTCTTCACTTTACTCAACAAATATTCAATTTGGATTTTTTTGCCTGTGTAGAATTAATCAATTTTTAACTATAAATATGCTTATATAGCGAGAAAATATCTAATTCAAATATTTTTTGAGTAAAATGAAAATATTGACTTTTGAGGTCAGATTTTGAATTCTTCGTTTTATGCAAAATATATCGAAGTTAAATATTTTTTCATTCTGTACGCAGTCTTAAATTTGAAAAAAGGTCAGCGCTACTGAGCGACAAAAATATTTATCTAAAATTTTCGTTGAGTAAAATGGAGAATGGAATTTTGAGCTAAATACTTGGGTCCAACACCCTTAATTGACTGCCTCGAAAAGTTTCGAGTCGGGTTTAAAGAAATGTCAATTTGATATTTCTCGGTTAAGATTAATAATAAGAAGATCGTTATATTTAAAAATGTAAAAAGTATTTAAATGTGAAAGAAATTTATATATTTATAATTTAGCATAGCTCTAATGTGTAATTAAATTAATTGAAATAAATGCTATTTATAAATCTGGAATGATGATAAACGTAATTATTGGTCTTTTAATCAAATTTATTTACCCAAATAATATGAATTCTTTATGTTAAAACAATATTTTGTTTAACAAACAAGAAAACGACTACTATGTAATATGTTACATTCTTTGGTATTTCACTCAGCGTCATGCTTTTTTTTGTGTGAGTTCGACACCTGTCTACATAAATCAGTGCACATAGTTAGTTTTTTTATACAACATAAATTTTTCCTTGAGTAATCATGTCTAGTTTTGTGCCAGAAAAGGAGCATTTGCGGGAAGCTCTACTTTTTTGCTTTAATTTGAAGAAATCGGCTTTTAATTTTAATTTTTAATTTTTTCCAAAGGCTCATGATATAATCCAGTAGCAAATCTGCTTGTACACAGTACTTAGAATGTGTAATTAAGAATAAAAAGGATAAAATGGAAATGTGCCATGACATGTTGCTTCTCGATGGCTGAATTCTAGAAAAGAAATGTATAGGTACATTATTATTTTTTCTTTTGTTAAACATAGTGGAAAAAACATAGAATGAAAATAGAAAAGAAGAGGAGTACTGAAGAGATTTTATTGTAGTTTTAGTTTTTGGAAGATTCTGATTACAGATTTTCAAGAAGTTCTTTTTTGATTTTGAATGTTAGATATTCTAATTGATTTTTAACAACTTTTTGAATTATGTGCCATTGTATTACATCTACTACAAGATTTTTCCCGAAAAAAATTTTTTTACATTTATCAGTTTGAGTTTCTTTACTTTGCTTTTTTAGTTGAGAAATATAAGTTGTGTCTACTTTTTCACAAATATCATAGATTGACATTATATATTGTATCATTGATAAAGTCGGGGATGAGGATAACTGAACAGAGCGTATTTGATTACAATCTAAATATTCATTTATAAACATTTACAGAAAGGGAGAGGTTTACAATAACACAGGCACACAAAAAAAATCGATTACATCATGTCTGCATCAAGGTCAATTCAAGGTCAATTCAAGGTCAAATTTTCAAAATGTGAAAAAAGTGAATTTTTGACTGCAAATTCTGAAAGAGCGGGAAATTTTACGTCCAGATATTATTTTTATGATGATCATAAAGATCATTTCAAGGTCAATTTAAGTTAATAACTTGATAGTTCAAATAACGATTGCAAAAATACGAAAATGTGTCTTCGTGGAACTTGACTGCAGTTTTCATACTTTTGAAGGTCGCTGAGTCCAAATTCGAGGTCCATTAGACCGCAGCATGTCAGGGTCAAGGACATTTGAAGGTCTAGTTGAGGTTAATCAAGTCGTGTAATAGTCGGCGACTAGTATGTCTATGATTTTCAGGGTCGCTCTATTTGGATACGGTCTGAGAATTGTCCCAAACCTGTCACCCCGATCACAAATGATATGTATATAGTTTGTGAAACTTCTGTCCAGGCACATATATCGAATCAGCCGTACATTACCTTCATAGAGATGAAGGTACTCCAAGATGCAAACAGCGTTTCGTGATATTGCAAAAATTCACACTTTTCTTCTTTTGAAGCCAACCATTTTGTCCTCAAAAGATCTATGTAACGGATTTCTCTTTCTTTTTTTGCGTCTTTATCTCGGTGTACCACTTAAGCATCCAACAAAAATTTGCCATCATGTTTACATCCCACTTTCCTTAATAACGAAATTCCATTTCCTTAATATCTTGATGAAAACATGCACCCTGTTCTTCACTGTAGTCTCCGAGATGCAGACATGAAGGAATCAAACGGATTTCAGATTCGGATTCAGCGTCCGTTAGAACCATAGAAATGATAGTCACCTTCTGTCAATCGATGTTTTTGCCGATTTGACCTTCAAATGTCCTTAAATTTGACGTGATGGAGCAAAAAGGACTCCAGATTAGGATTCAGCGAGTCAAAATACATACGAATATATAGGTCCGGTTTTTGGTAATGACCACTTTTTTTGTGTGCCTGTGTAATTATTAGAGAGTTGTTTTTGGAAATTGTTTCCAAATTGTCTTTAAGGGCTGTTGAATCGAATGAATTTAGTATCAACTTGTTGATTTTTTGATAATTGTCTAGCGAGACTACGACAAGTTGAAGCAGTGTGACCACTTTTATTACAAAATTGTCATTGTTCAGTTTTAGTATACATTACTTTATTTGATTTGAATATTTCTTCTGGTGAAGAATTTCGTGCATCTTTCCTGATATCTTTGTTTGTCGCGAGTCTTTTTTCTATCTCAATCGCTTTAGATGTCAATTCTGTAAACCTTTCCGCTGTACCTATTCTTATTTTCAACTCTGATCTGAGTCCTCTTATAAAGTGATCTATTGTAAACTTTTCAAATTCCTGCTCGAATTGTCTATCAGCTTCCCTATTGTTATTTGATTTATGCGCATCAATTATTCTGTCTGTTATTTCTTTGATTCTTGAGGCGTAGAAGATAACGTTTTCATTCTCCCACATATAAATGCTTCCTAAATCGCCCTGTAATTGATATACCGTTTTCGAATGGGAGTTTATTTGTCGTGTTAAATGCTAAGATTACCTCGAGTGCGTCACGAAGTGAGACCTGCTGTTTATTTGGCAAGTTTGCCATTTCCTCCTCTATTCTTTCTTGTTTTGGGGTTTTAATAATAACCCTTGCTTCAATGGGTTGAATAGATTTTATATTTATCTGAGTATTTTGTAATTCGAGATTTACCCCGTGTGGAAAATTGTCATGACGTTGTACTGTTTCTGTACAGTTCGCCTTGAATCTATATTGGCGCGGCACAGACTGACTGTACAGTGGCTAGACTGGAATGTAACGTTTCTATCGACTAGTTTCTAGACAGTTTGACTACATACTGAAAAATATAAATAAATCTTATAAAAATAATTATTAATTAAGAACATGGTTTATTCGTTGATTTATTATGGATATACTTATAAATAATCGATATTTGTAAATTTTAACGCATTATAAGAAATAATATTTCGCACGCACGCGGGAGGAATCGAACGCATGACCTACCGAACGCGAGTCCAGCTCCCTAACCACTACCCTAAACTTCGAGATAATGGTAACACATTTTTTCCACTCTACACTCAACCATACACAAATATTAAATTATCTCAAAATAATTTCATTAAAAAAAGCTTTTGCGTTAATAATGAATGAAATACGTATATAAAATTTTTCATGTTTTTAATGTTCACTTTTATAAAACCTAAAACCGTAGAATTTATTGATATAAAATTCATATTAAGTACTGTTAAAGTACATATTAAATTTCCTCTATTACTGAAATACATTAAAATTGATGTAAATAAAAACAAAAATTTATTTTATTTTTATAAATTTCACGAAAATTGAAAAAAATCTGGCTGATTAACACTTAGAAATTTTTATGATATAGATTGCAGATCTGGACCACACGGCCATAATTAATTGATTATAAACAACAATCTTTTGGTTTCTCTTTAAATATACATTCTAGAAATATGGAACGTTCTCTACAATTATGTTTTTAATTATGTCTCAGACATATATTTCATTAATAGAAAATTTTCGGTAAAAAGTATAATTTCCTAATTAATGGGTTTTTTTAGAGATTGCGTGTGAACATTATTAAAATTATTTATTTTTTTTTTTTTGCATTTTCTAAGTCCGAAAAGCCATACTATCTAATGCCAAGACAAAATTTAGACATATTTACTGCATCGAAATTGTCTCTTACTTCTGTGAAACTGCACAGTGCCAATCTCGGGCCAGTATAATGTTACTGTATACAGTAAGGCGTGAGAAAAACTGTACTGGTGATGCATGATTCAAGACCGCCATGACATATTTCCACACGGGTGGAGTTTCGTGTGCAAAAATTGGGCTTTCTTTTATTTGTTCAATATTTTGTGATGATTTTTCGGGGGATTGTATTTTTTGAGATCTTGTATTAATGATTTCGTTGATTGAATTTGAATCCGTGTTTTGTCTGTCCAAGGGATATTCTATTATGTCTCGGGAGTTTCTTTCAGGGCTGTTTTTAAAGGTTTTTTCTAAGTTTTCAGCTACTGTGGAATTTGCTTTGAAATTAATTCTGCTATTTGTGAGTGTTTCTTCTATTCAACTTCTTTCATAAACTGTGAAATATTTGAAACTGATAAAAGAAGAAAAGTTTAATCAACTAAGAATTCTAACAGTGAAACATGCAGGAGACCCGCGCCGTTACCCGTGCAGAAATTGCCCCATTTAGCAGTATTTAAAATAGGGTGTTGACAAGGCCCTGGTCGGAATTTCCATTTTAAGAGAAAATAGTTTAATATAATTAGGCATTAATGGGGCAGCGATATAGTAGTAATATCTCAATAATAACAATCTTACATTGGTATTCCGACCTTACAAGAATGAAATAAAACCGACTTATCGATGATAATTAAATGAGGTATTGAAGAGTTTTCCTTGTCAAAACCATACATCGAGTAAGGATAAGGAATTCCCGAAGTTTTCCACACTTAATTTTTTATAAAAATTTTTAAAAAGTCTATATTTATACATTAGAAAGTTAACTAATATATTTTTGACATACACGAATATATTTCTTTGAACTTTAAACAGTTTTTGACGAAAATTAATATTAAACTACATTTTCTAATTATATTTCTAAAAAATAATTTTCAATAATTTTCGATTTCAGAAAATTACTAACTTCTATAAATGCTGATAAGTAAATAAAATGTTCTATAAGAAATGAATATACTTATAGACAATTTAAAAAGTGACAAAGTGTCAAAGACTGGTTTGCATTCAAATACGCTCAATTTGTAACAACAAGTCATCAACCTCCGTGGCGCAGTCGGTAGAGTGTCGAGTTTTAATTCAGCTCTTCCCGCGCGTCTTGCGTTCGAGTCCTAATGGTTTCGCAAGTTCCACAATGTAAAAAAAATAAGTTTTCATTCGTTGTATTAATTGTCATTAATTTAATGAAAGTATAGTATGCATTGATGTAATTTTTTTCCCTTTTTGCAAAACATTTATTCTCTTAACGTATGTATATATGTACAATATGTACAAGAACGTGCAAACAAAAAAACGATTATATTATATTATTATATTATTATTATTATTATTATTATTATTATTATTATTATTACCTACTATTAATAAAGATTTAATTAAAATATCAAAATAATTTTTGTTTAACTAGGGCATTCCTTGGATAAATTGACAAGTCCCTGGCTAGTTTTCCTTTAGTAGGAGGAAAGGAATTTTTTTATTCTGGTGTGGATTTCTTTACTATTGAGGAAATCGAGTGTATTAACACGTTTCCAAAATCAACCGCATTCCATTCTCAATATCTACCAGCATGAACCTAAAATCTCACTTGATACCTCTTCGCATGCGTTGCGCTCCGGTATCTGATTGGTTTCTATTGGCACGCAGTTTAAAATGCTAAATTAATTATTTTATGTGCAATAAGTATGCGCAATTGATGTTATGATTGATTATGACGGATGTTCGTAGTACGAAAATTATATGAAAAAAATTCTAAAGATGAAAAATAATGTTTCTTTTTGAAAAAAAAATTTGGTCGATATTGGAAACGCCTCCGGCTTGGATTTCGTTAATATTGTGAACGTCCAATGTATACCCGAAACTTTTTACATTCTCATCAGAAAAGGTATTAGATTTGTGTAAAATTTGACCCCCCAGTTTTTGTCAAATGTCAACGTTTTGAGACCCCTAGAAACCGAAAAACATGTTTTTACAAATGCGTCTCACTATGTGTGTACCTCTGCGTATAGATTTTTATTTTGTGATCACGATGACTTTCGAACGAATAGACCTATTTGATTAGCCTTTAGTTATTTATTTATATATATATTTTATATAT
>UCOH01001649.1:0-41777 GCA_900474275.1 Synergus japonicus
CTCGTCAATCCTCACTGATGATGATTTGATTTGCTCAAATGTTCACGTTCACTTGAGTATAGCAACTTTCGATAGATTGTAGAATTTCACTTAAATGTTCACGTTCACATAAGTGTAGTAGCTTTTGGTAGACTGTAGAATTTCACTTAAATGTTCACGTTCATATAGGTGACAGTCATTTTCACGATAACTTGTATTTTTTAGTATATGTTCTTAAGATTCACTTAAATTGAATAGTGTTCACTTTCGTTAGTAGTTTTCGATAGTTACATCAGGGATGTCACTGGTTGCTGGATGTGAAATTTCGTTTTGTTCACTATCCGGCTCGAAGGACCAAAATTATGTTGTTTTGTGTGTTGATAAATTGAGTCGATATTGTTTTTAGTGTTATTTATTTATATTCTTAAACTTGTAAGATACATAAGATGTTTTAAGAATATGTATTCGAACGATATTTCGAGTGCACCTTCGGTTGGTGACTGCTATTCGACTACTGAATTTACAAACTAGTTAGTTAGGTAGGTAGGGCTGTTAAAAATTAGAAAAACTTAAAAGTGGGGGTGAAGACCCAAGCCAAACAAATGTGCTTGGCGTCAATGGAATTCCCCAGTGATTCATTTTACGATTATAAAACCTAATACCTGGACGGACAAGATTAAGTGCAATGAAATACTTAAAGGCCTACAACAGGGTGAAATCCCCAAGCTTGTTGTAATGACCATTTCAGGTACTGAACTATAGTTTTACAATCCTCGATCCTTATTTAGATTCATATTTTGCTAAATAGGCCTCAACATATTCAATGGAATAAAAATATTTTTGAAAAACGTTTCCTCAGTTTCCAAAGCCCAAAATTTTTACTTACTGACTGGCAGAAATTTACCCAGCGTTGTCCGGAATTTTAAGAGCTTTCTTAGAATTTAAAGGTATTTTAAAGAGACCTTAAAGAATTGAAAAAGGTTTTAAGTAATTTTGAGGACTTTTTCAGAATTTCAAAGATTTTTTTTTAAGTTGGGATTTCCAGAAATATTGAAGGGTCTTTTGTGATATCGTGTAATTTTCAGGAATTTTAGAAATTTCAAGAGATTTTAATGAACTCCATGAAATTTTGAAACATTTCAAACGATTTTAAGAAATTTAAAAAAGATTAAAAAAATGTAAAATAATTTAATTTAATAATTTAATTTTGAATTTAATTTTTATGTCACTTGAACTCTGATTAAATCCCTTAAAATTATGTCTTGAAATCTCGTGAAAACTCTTGAATATCCTTAAATCATTTTAAACACTTTTAAAAATACTTTGAAGTTGCTTAAAATATCTTGGAATTCCTTTGTTCCGTAAAATCTCTTAAAATCCCAGGCAATTCCGGGTACATTTCAGTTAGTAAATAAATAAAAAATATTCTTTGGAACTCTTTTATTTTGATATTCGTGATCTAATAAATAAAAAATAAAAAACTCCGTCAGACTAGACGTCTAAAACTTCAACCTAATATTTTTGAATCCTTTTAGTATTGCTTAACGTCTTTCAATTTTTTTTTATATTCTTTGAAATATCGCGAAATTGAAGAAATTTGGAGATCCTTAATATTTGAAATCTTAGAATTTGAATCCTTTTAAAATTCTTTGAAAATTATGAAATATTTCTAATCTTTTGAAGTCCTTTAAAATTTCGAAAATCTCTTAATATTTTGAATTCGTTTAGAATCCTTTGAAACTTTTGGAAACACCTATTCAAAATCTAAAACCCCTTGTACTCTTCGAAAAAAATTAAAATAATACTTCTTAAAAAATATAATAAGTTTTCCTGAAAAGAAAACTCCTCAATAAATTCTCTCAATTTTTATTTTGCCTAAAAATTATGTTCCCTAATTTTTATTTTTCCGAATTATTATTTAACATAATTTTTATTTTTTGAAAATTTTTGCGCCTTTTTCATTTCACACCTTAAGTAATGAAGAGAAGTAACTATCAGTGCCATCTTTACCTGCATTACCGACCAACTATGATTAGACATAGATGGGAAACAACGACCTAAATTTTGACCGGATGTTAGATTGGAATTTATATTGCACATGGAGATTATGACAAACAGTGATTAGGAAAATTAAAAATTATGAAAAATAGGAATAATAAAAATTAGGGCAAATTAAAATTAGGAAACATAAAAATTATAGCACACGATTATTAGTTGAAATGAGTTTATGTATAATAAATTTTATGAAAAACAGAATTTGGAGCATTTTCATGCGCCTCTTTTGGGATATTTCACCCCAGATAGATTCTTCAGACTCTATAGACTCTAGAGTACAATCCAATTCTCTCTTCTAATCTTCGATTCTCAGTGGAGCGAGATCTGCATTCGGACGAGGATACATTGTGGAGACTGGAGACTAGAGAGGGATGATGAGAGATGAGACTGTGGTAGGTAGTTGGGGGTGGTGAGCAAAGGGGATCGTGAGGGGTTCCTCGGGATGAGAGACTAAGGGCATAACGCGCTGACGAGATTATAATCAGGCAGCACGGATTAAAGCCGTAGCCGAGCTTCGTCATCGAACTGCATAGGCAGTGCTTTCGCGCGTTTCGACGTCGTTCAGGTTGCTTATAACCTCAACCCCTAAAGGTTAGGGGGAAGGGGGGGGAGAGCTTTCGCTAAAAGCGTTAACCCATCAGCCTTTGAGCTCACAGCTACCCCTAAACATCCTTTTATTTAGGACTCCACTCCAATTTTCCTATACATCTATTATATTACTGTATATCTTCCTGTCTATCAAGTGATCTGTAAAAAGACCAAGAGAAAAAATTAAAAAAAAAGAAAAATTCTAATTGGCTACTTGCCTCGGGCTTTATAAACGCACACTGAGAAAAATAGTCGGAAATAAATCAGTATATTTTTGAATCAATTAGATTTTGTTTAAAAGCAGATATTTTAATGATTTAAATACATTTGGAATGAAACAAAAATTAATCATTTTCATTCAATAGCGATACTATTTTTATAGTTATTTTTATTAATTTATCGTTTTTGCACACCTTTTGCTAGAAAAAATATAATTGAGAAGTTTTAATTCTTGAAATATTAAATCTTGTAATTCTTTATCTAATTTCAGAAATTTCCGTAAGTTTTACCAAATTTCTTAAAATATGTATATTATCCTACAAAATTTGGTGCATTTCTTTTAAATTTCATAAATTCACTTAATATTTCTTAAAATTACTCAAATTCCCATGAAATCTGATTATATCTCTAAAAATATTCCTGAAAATCCACTGCAGTTTTTTAAAATCTCTTGAATTTCGTACAACTCCTTAAAATTAATAAAATATAAAATATCGTCAAATTCCTTAAAATCATTTAAAATTCCATGAACTGCCACGAAATATCTCTTAAAATTCCTGAAATTCCTAGTTCCTAACAATCCAATGAAACCTTGTAAAATACTTTTAAAGCTCTCAAAGAAAGTTAATATCCCATTAAATAAGTATTAAACAAGTATTTAAAATTTCATGAAATTCCGTAAAATCCCTTGAATCCCTTAAAAGTCTTTAAAATTACTTAAAACCCCATACAAAATAGAATTTTAATTTTAATAAATCATTTGATATTCTTTGATGTTCCCTAAAATTCCTTCAAATTCCACAATATATCGTTATAACTTTTAAAATTACTAAAAATCCTAGGAAATCTTATGAAATTCCTCTAAATCCAATGAAATCTCATAAATCCCTTGAAATTCCTTAAATCATTAAAATAACTTAAAGATTCTATAAAATATCGTAAAATCTCTGAAAATTACTTAAAATTTCATGTAATTTCGTAAAATCCTTTCAAATAGCATAAAATTCTTCATAGTACCCTGAAATCACTTAATTTTTCTAAAATCTTAATAAATTTCGTCCAACCCTTTTAAATTCCTTAATATTATTCAAGATTCCATGAAATCTCATTAAATCACTTAAAATCTAATAAAATTTCGTAAAATTGTTAAAAATCTCCTGAAACTTTTTCAAATTACTTAAAATTCCACAAAATATACATATTTGGGAAGTGAAATCCCTTAAAATTTCTTTATAATCCCATAAAATCTCATAATTCTGATGGTAACTGATCTGTAAATATACGAATATATATATATTATTAAATATATTATTTCTCAAATAATTTTCACTAACCTAACTAACTAAGAATTTTAAATTATCTTTTTGCTTCGCTAATCATTTATTTTCCACATTAAAATAATTCTTTTTATCACTTTAAATTATTATCTATCTCTATATAACCTTTTTATTATTTATTAAATCTGAAGATAGTTTTCAAATTTGGTATATTGACAAAGCTCGTGTAATTTATAAACCAATTAGTTTTTCGATAATAATGTGTTCGATATAGGGGACAGAGCAGGGCACAGAGGACCAGGTAGTGGTGGGGCACACAGGACCCATGCAAATTGCGACTATAAATTTTATATTCTTACTGTTGATAAAATATTTGTATTTATTTAAATATTTTTTATTTTAGATGGTGCACATGCATCGTGATGCATGTGCTGCAGTAGACGAGGAAGACGAATATATAATTTTTTAAAACTGTTCTTAGCATTGTATAAAAGTTCTTTAATTTTTTTCTTTATTTCTTTTTTTAAAAACAAAATACGTTTGATAGTAAAAATTTATATTTTATATATGAATTACATACGCGAGCTGGGGCACAGTGGTCCAAAATTTTTTTCCAAATTTGCCATTATATACTCGAATTAAAAATAATAATGTATTCTAGCAAAGCGTTTATCGAAAGTAGATAGTTTTTGCAGTCCTCTGTGCTCTGCTCTCCTCTACTGGTAACATCATCTTTTTAAGATATGATATACATTTGAATCAATAAAATATCTGCTTTTGTACGAGATCTATAAATAATAATGCAAAAATGACATATACAAGGATGACAATGGAAAAATGGAAATATCAAATCGTTTAAATATGACAAAGCTGTTTTGACAGTTTCAATAATTTCCCATAATTCCGCTTGATCATAGAGATATCTCTAAAACTTCTCCATACATATCTTGCGACACGTATATTATATATACAAATGTCAATAATGGATATCCGAAACGATTAATCTCGAGGGTATAACCGGAAGTGCAAAGGGTCTCCAAGGCCGAAGAGAGCGTCATAATAGAAGAAGTGTTTCCACTCGCGGACGACAAAATCTTTATTGTCGTGCGTCCCATCGAATATTTATGATCAGAGGGCTCGAGATAAGATTTTGCGATACGGAAAATGGGTCAGACCGAAAAAAGGGACATCTTTGCAGCGAAGAAGCTTGGAAAATGGATATAAATCTTCCACATCGAAATCCGTGACATATAAAGATTCAAGAAGGGGGTTGAGATGTTCGAAGGGCGAATGGGAGGGAGGTAGGGGGGATTTTGGATGATAAAGGGGAAATGGGAGGAGGGAGAAACGATTGGGTAAGCATCGAGTCCGCGTGCGTTCTTTTAAAAATCTCGACGATTTTTCAAAGCGGTACCAGCTGCGAGCGAACGAAACGACCCGAACGTCGATTTCCAATTCACCCCTCGTTTTTCTTTGCCACCTATCTTCAACCCCAGCCCCAACCCCAACCTCTGACTAGAACCACCCTTCAGTCCTTTGGGATTTTTCTTTTCTTCGCACTTCGGCAATCCTTTATGCCTGGACGCTCTGACCAGTCGAACATTCACAACGTTTGGAGAAAGAAAAGTTTAATATGCCTGCGCCAAGTTGGGAAAGGAAAATTGAATTAGGTAAATAAATTACTTTCATGGAGAATAAAAGAAATTGGTTGTCGTTTGTCAAAAACACACTTTAGGATTTTGAATTAGACGCTTTGATTTCGGATGGCGAAGGGAAGATTCAGAATTATCAGTAATTGTAATTAGTATACATATATGTAATTTGATGCGCTGATTACGAATATGAGAGTCATTTAAACAAAAGTTGTACAACTTATAGAAATACACGTTTTTTGTTTCATGCATTTTTTTCTATGAGTGATAGTTTCAGAGAAAATTAGAAACGCATCGATTTTCACAAAAAAAAAAAAAAACATTAAACGTGACTTTCAAATTGTAAAGAGAAATTATTCTAAAGGAAAATCATGGTAAAGGGAATTAGTAAAGAGTAACTGTAAAGGGAAATGGAAAAGGGAAATGGTAATGGGAAATAGTAAACGGAAATATTGATTAAGGGAAATGATAAAGGAAAAATTTTAAGGGAAATGGTAATGGGTAAAGGAAAATAGAAAAAGGAAATAATAATGGAAAATGGTAAAGGAAAATGGAAAATGGAAATGGTAAAGAGAAATAGTAAATGGACGTCATGGTAAAGAAAAATGGTAAAAGGAAAAAAGGTAAAGGGAAGTGGTGGAGGAAAATGATAAACCGAAATGGTAAAGGAAAATGGCTAAGGGAAATGGTAATGGGAAACGGTAAAGGCAAATGATAAAGGGAATTGTTAAAGGAAATAGTAAACGGAAATCTTGATTAAGGGAAATGGCAAACGGAAAGGGTAAAGGGAAATTGTAAAAGAAAATGGTAAAGGTAAATGGTGAATGTTAAAGATTGTTGAATTTCTTACTTTTATCTCTGTCATTTTAAATTCTTACTCCCCTTCAGATTTTTACTTAAACAAAAAAATATTATCCTGCGTATTTTCATGTTTCTTTAAAAGAAGAAAGGTTTCTTCTTTCCCTAAATTTATATTCGAAACCATAAGCATCCTCTAAAGAATAACTGGATGTAAAATATTTATCTCTTTGCAGCCCACATTTTTTATTCATACATTTTTTATCGGAAATCCTTTTTATCGCCAATATTTTACTTTATGATGAAAAACGACATTTTTTATAATTTTCTTTAAACTGAGAAACATGTCGTCAGAAGCGAATAAATCCATATTTATTAAAATTAACATAAAATTGTATTTATACACCATCAAAGAAGTCTGAGTATATTCTTCAAACTTTGGCTTTATCTTATTTGCCTACCACGGTTGTTACTTTGGTAATTTTCGTCTTGCTTTTCATATTTCAGGACTTGAAACTGAAAATTTGCTTTAGCAAATTTCAAATTTATTTGGTCAAAGGATACCACGAACATAAACGTGACGCATTTTTCGTGGCATCACAACACAAAGCGGGCTAAGTTTCCCAAACACACGCCCGACTAAGGTAAATCACGAGCGCGAGTAGGAAATTCGTTGGATCTCTAGACGAGGACGTGTGTACCGAAAATGTATTAGTGCAAGTGTACTCGGCTATTTATGTGTGCGCGCTCACTTGTGCACACGTGCAAATGTTACGTACAAGAGTAAGTACACATTACGAAGTCGAAACCGCGGAAGCGGAACGCGCCGTAATTACAATGCTCTTTCTCTCTCTTTCACTCGTGGATTTTACTGCCATTTTCCCCCTTACCCATGCAATATAATTTCGAGGATGCGGAAAGTACTGCGAATGCAGAAATCCTTCGCGCGTTTTTTTTTTTAATTTTTTGGCGAGTGTATGATTTCCTTCAAAGATGACGCTAATATGACCAGTGCACAACTTTCCTAAGCTAACATGCGAAAATTTCCGTGCTAAACTGTACACATGTTTAGCCATTTTTATTTTAATCTCGATTTTAATAGTCTAGCGTCGTTTCTGACAGATATTAATTACCCTAATTTCCGGAATGCGTCAACTTCCGGGAGATTCGAGAAGTTCGGAACGTCTGAGTAGCTTCTTGATGACACTTTGGTGACTCGTTTATTTTTTTCATTCATCTCCTCTTTTTTTTTTACGTTTGCCACGTTCCCTCAAAAAGACATTTACGTTTCGAGAGTGGAGTCGGTGGAATAATGAAGGAACGCTTAATTAGACGAGCAACAGTCACCTCATTGCTCTCGAGACCGCTTCGAAGTTGTTTTTATTTCCGCATTACATTCATTACACTCTCCGTCCTTTCTCCCCCTTTGCCATTACAACATGCTAATTACTCCCTATTTCAATGCTCACACACAATGCTCAATGTGGCAAAAGTAAAGAGGACATTTTATCCAACATTGTTTACGTCCTAATTCCTGGAATTACCCAGTTTCTCTTAAATAGCTAATAGCACCGAATTCCATAAATTAAGCAAGAAATTGCCAGTTTTCACCACTTGCGGGAAAGATGCTGGTTAGCCACCACGCGGTAGCGTCCTCAACTAAAGCGAGATTCGAATACTGCTATATCCATAAAGTGTAACTGTCGATGTATCGATTCGCTTTTCAAACTTTGACCATTTACGATGCTCTTTCCCTCTCTTGCACTCGTGGATTTAAAGATTTTATTTAAAAGATTAATTATTAATTATTTTAAGATTTTTGATTTTATTTTTTACCTTTTACTTTCACCATTTTAACTTGCACGAAACTGATTATCCCCAGTTTCTTAACTGTACCACCTGAGACCAGAATCACCTAAACAGGTTGACTTTTAGATTTTATTGATGAATAAAGAGGGTGAAAATTTACGTAATCGACCCCCAGACGAACTGTTTTTTAAAGTCAAAGTAATACTTAGAATTTTAGATATTCGGCATTTTCCTGAAGTTCGATAGAGAACTAGGACACGTAGAAGAAGAGCTAGCAAAAATTCCACAAACTTTGTTTTCTGTCGAGCTACGTAATGTTTTTTCAGTCTCTGGGAGTACGAGCTGATCGATATAGTAACACAAATACCGAGGAGTGAGTGTTGGTAGGAATGGGATTTCAGTACACATAAACACGAGGTTTGCAAGTTGCAACTCTAACTCAGTAGAAGACACATCCATCTCTCTTGACAATCCCTTTTTGCATACCCTTGGTCTCTCTGGCTTCGCCCCTTTTCCCTCTTTTCCCCCTTTCCCTAGTGCAGCGTCGCTTTCTCGATCTGCGTCTCGCAATTTATCATCCCTCGATTAATTTGCCCCGAGATTCCCAACTTGCGATGTTCCCAAATGCCAGCTGGTCGATTTCGCGATTGTTCTACATTTCTAAGGACTCTGGATTTATAAATGTTAGAGCTGTTATCTTAAAACAGAAATGACACCTGGCGTTGGTGTCCTCAACTAAATGATACTTTTATTCTTTTAACCGGCGATTTTTTTTTAACTTTGTCAGTTGTGACGTTGCAGCCAAAGATAATAAAAATATTTGATCAATAAATACCAAGAAAGATAAATCAAAATTATTAAATGCAAATAGGCAAAAGAAACCAAAATTAAGTTTAGCAAATTGCTAAGACTTGAGTTAATCTGGCTAAATGCGGGTCAGTGTGGGATTTATGGAAAGATAGTAGCTGCGGGTATCCACAAAATTTGCTTCGAACCGGCCTTTCAAAACTCGATCTGCGTATTTCCGGATTAAGCGCGTTGCTAGTTTCTCGTTACGATTTGAACGAAGGTGCATTTTCCTATCCACCTGTGTTGATAGAATAATTCGTGTTTCATTTCAGGCTGCACTTTAGAATACAATGAGAAACCTCGCGTGCTGGATAATGTTTATCCAGCAAATCCACACGACACACTATCCGCTTGGTGTTTGTCTAGGAAAAGCAAATAGAATCGTTGCTCATAAACGAGTCTTTGTTGTTGCATTCGGGTCAAATCGCGAAGCAATTGCAAGTTTTCTCACAAATATTAATTAAACGCTTCAGCAAGAACAACCATTTGCCTTCTCTATTTATTAAACTCCTAAATTTCAGGTCTATTTTTTAAAGTTAGAATAGATTTTTCAGGTTTATTTGAGACGCCACTGCTAGGAAGCGTCTAATCCAGTCTTTAGTCTGAGATTCAAATAAAAACGCACTTTATATATTAACTGAAGCTCTCAGATTAATACAAGCTTTTTGATTCAGCGACTTTGTTTTTTGTTTCTGTGTTATTACACTGGAATGAAATGGAAATAAATCCTGAGAACTTTTCTAAGAGTAAAGCAATTTCGCGAATACCGTTTGAAGGAAACGATCACAAGACTGTATCTTTTTTAGGATTTCGCTTTAATCAGTCAGCGCCGTGGGAAGATCGAGTTTTGAATCAAATTCGTCTCTTGCTGCTGACGAGGACCGACTTTTAAATTTAATCATCGACTGAATTGTAAAGTTGCCGCAAGCGCGAGGATGGTTTCAATTAAGGTTCTTCCGTCCTCCAGGGAGGATTCGCAGCCCGAAACGAACCGCAACGAAAGAGGCGAGCAGAATCCCTCTCGAGAAACTCGAGTGTCGAGAGTCGTACGAGAATTTTTCTCATTACTGCTACTCATACTCATCCCAATCTGATAAAAAATCACGAGTGTTTCAGTTTCAAGACTTGAAAAATAGAGAAAAAAAATTGATTTTGCAAGTTCTAAAATGTCAATTTCTTTTCCAGTTTATTTGAATAATTTTTCTACAGTTAGGAATAGATTGTTTTATTGAAATGAGGGTAAGCATTCTCTTTGTATTAAAGTTTGAAATTAGGATTAGGGCTAATTTAAATCTTTTAAGAAAGGTTGTTTACTTTATCTTCAATTTCCAACTCACCCTTGTCATTTTTTCGCCGGGTAGAATGAGATTCTATTTTGAGCGGCGCATTACTTTCTCTTGAAATGGCGATGGGGTCGCTGGGGGTGAGAGCTTGCTAGTAGAAGGTGAAAAGCGCACTTAAAGCAGCACTTTGGATTAGCGCGAAAGATACTTGCGAGCGATGAGGCGGAGACCACCGACACTTACGCAACCCGACCTATTATTCTTCCCCTAAGACATATGCGTGGCAGCTGCAACGGGCTGCTGCATGGCTCAAGGCGCATTTATGTCACGGAGTAACCTCGACGTACCGTCTAGCCGGTTCGCGTATCTATAGATCGTTATCTCGAAGGCCTACTTTCGCACTATTCCAAAAATAAATCTAAAAGCAACACATATTATAGAAGCTAAACTTCCATTTATGAATTTTAACTCTATTTAGTTGAGGACGCCACCGACAGATGGCTCAGAGACTTCTCTCTCGAATGTGGTGAAAAATGTAACAGCAGCGCATTCTTTTTCATTGATATTTTAAATACACTTTCCTCTTTAAAAGGTAATTTAACATTTAAAGAGGAATTTAAATTTACCATTTAAACACTTCGACATTGCCAAGTTCTCGGAAATCTATTTTTACCTCCACTTATCGTAAATTATCCCAATATGTTCAGAATTGAAACAAATTGAATCAAACTGAAATTGTCTGTTACCTTATTTAGTTAGAAACACCACCGCAAGATAACGGACGTATTTTCTTTTATATCTTGACAGCTTTCGTCTTCGAATAAGAAAGAAACCATAAAATAAAAATAGATGAAAACTTTACAAGACGTGAATGAATTTTTGATCCGGTGTCGTAACCTCAGCCTCCAGCGTTGATGGGAAACACGATAATAAACAGGGAATATAAGTCAGTATGCTTACCTCTAGACTAACTTTGTTTACTCAGAAAACATTTTCCTATTCAGAAGCTACTGCTAACATTTTCCAAACCGTTACTACTCGATAAATCAAGTTAATTCAGAACTTTCGAGCGTAACGCCTCATCGGATTTATTTATTGTTACAAATTCCGTTCGACAATCGCGTTTCCTATTAGACAGGAATAATCTCTCAATAAGTAATAAATTTCACAAATTGTGCAACTAGAGTTTCATCTAAGTTTTTATCCATTTAGTATTATAATCTCCGAAGCAAATATTTATCCCTCCGAGACATTGAGAAAAGTAGACCACATACGTGAATGGCGTACACAATTTGGGATTGACGGATCCCGTAATTAAATTTAAGCCTCAGGAAAACAAATATTCCTCCCTCGTTGCACGGCTTTAATTACAGCTTATCCGTCACGTTGGCGTATCGATCAAAAAACTTTTCTATCTCCTGCTACGTTCCTAATTTTCGAGGTTGTTGCACCTCTTTGGCACCCTCGTTTGTACTATTTCTCGTTATTCTCGTCACATCGAATTCTCTCTCGAGTTTCACATTAAAGGTAATAATATTATATTTATATATACAGCATATAAATGCGCTCTCATACATCTTTGGAATCTACTACGTTGAAGTTTCTATGCGCGAAAAGTTTGCAAATTTGTTAAATTGACAATTTATTTCATGAACTAGTACCGCTTTCTTCAGTATACTCTAACACTTCACTCCTTAAACCACCCCCTAGTTGCTCTTTTTATCAACTTCACCACTTACTTTTCCTCCCGAAACGGGCGCTTTCATTCATTGCTGCCTTGTCTCTTATTATTAGCGAATCGACAAACTTTTTAATCTCCATTTCCCCCAATTAGTAGCGGGAATTAATTATGGAATTTTCTTCGCCCTTCGATAACTTCTTCCACTTCTCTTCTGAAACTTTTTTTTTCTTTACATTATCAAAACTTTCCTCAAAAGTGCAGACTGAAAGTCTCTACTTTAATCTACTCAAGTATTTATTATCGTTCAACATTCATATTCAAATAATCAAGATTTCTTGAAATACACGTGATTTTCCATAAAGAAAAAAGATCAATTTATCAATTATCTTCCTTTTCCTTTTTGAAAGACTAGAAGTTCACAAACTGCAGAAATATATCATTCACTTTATAAAGCTTTCAGCTGCCTGCCCTTTTTACAGCAAAGATTACTATCTCCCATTTCTAAGGCTTTTAAAAATGTATGTCATCATTTTCTTCCAAGAAAGAAAATTATACCTTCAGAATTTTAATGAGATATAAATGCAAAAACGAGTTTGAATTCAATAGTAGAATTAAGTTCAAGGGCCCATATTAATTACAATTAGGAATTTTAAATTACACAATGTTTAGAAAATTCAATGGATCTTGAATTTGAATTCAAGTTCCATTGAATTTTCTAAACATTGTGTAATTTAAAATTCCTCTCTCAAAATTCTCTCTCAAGTTCAGTGACGCTATCGCCAGATGGCACTGCTCTCTCTCTTTCCCGCTTTACTTTTAAAATCCAAAAATTCTGAAAGTGTCTCCCCTTTTCGATTTTTTGTTGACGTTAGCCATGCACTGTGATACTGTTGACATATTTGGTGTGAGTTTTCATTGAGTTTTCTTCTTTCTTTCTATAAATGAATAAACGGTTATAAAGGAAGTCTTACCCATGATATTGCATCGTGAAAGAGCGAAGCAAGCCTCGCAACGGATACGAGCTTGAAGCTTATCTGACCCGTCGCACAATGTAGCAATTGCAGGCGCTCGCAAGCTGGGCACGTATAATTAAATGCAATCAGGGACAGAGTGCTTCGAATTGCCAACATTTAACTCGCTCTCCGTCGTTCCCACCCCCTTTCACCCTCGTGCCATTTCTCCCCTTTCATTTCTCTTCTAGCGGCCTATCCCTGTAACATCGTTCGCGTTCACTTACCTACTCACTGAATAGACTACTCTGTATGTGTGTCTATGCGTGTGCGCGCCCATTCGACATTCCATCTTTGCTGAAAGTCGGGCGAGAGAACTTGAAAAGCCTTCGATTCTATAAAATGCTTTCAGCAAACTTGGCCAGAGCAATTAACGGAAATTAATTCCCGTTTCTTCACACCCCTCACCAAGCTTTGAATCTTGAATCATTACTTTCCCCGAGTTCTTTGAGATTAACTTACCCATGTTTTTCAATTCTCAAGATTCAAATTTCTAGTCAATCTTTGCTTGAAATATTCTTGAAGAGCGATTCCAGTTCGAGACGCCACCACCAAATGGCATCCGATCGATTTCTTTGATTACAGACCAATTAGTTAGGACCAACGCGCCAGATGATGCACAACCTCTTCTCGAAAACCAGCAACCATCAGTCTCAGCCGGAGAGAAATAAAGAACGCCCACAATCGTATAAAAATTGCTTCTCCCCCTATTGTTTCAACACAAAATAGATAAAAGCAGAGAAACAAAGCGGACTGAAAATGGCAAGCGGAGACTCGAATCCTCGGCAGGAAAAGCGGGAACAAAAGGTTTAGAGGCGGCCTATAATTCAGGGCTTGATGGGTGGATGGTCGAAAAGGGAAGGGAGAATTACGAGGTCACTTCCGGTGGCGCCTGCACGAGCTTCCGTTTCCGGTCGCGTTGCTACCTTCCCCTCACCCCTTGATCCCTTCATTCGTGGCCCCTTCCAGAGTACTTCCCTATCCCTGCTGACGAGCGAGCTCTGGTCTCAACGAAACTTTGCACAATGGCGCAACTTGTCCATTACGATCCCATACCCATAGAACCCATTCCCTATTCCGTTTAAGCTTGGTATCGTTCTTGTGCTGATCTATGTCCTCGGATTTGCACGTCCGCTTTTGTGTCAACCTGTGTCCTCGTGTTGAAACTACTGCTACACTCTACACTTATCTGCTTCGAGTTCACCAAGTTAGTGAACGTGAGTCGTTTCAGTGATTTGAACATTGTTTCGTGGTTGGAGTTTTGAGAAGGATGATCGCTATTTCGAACCATCTTACACTCCAAAAGTTTCGTTCCAGATTACATTCTTTTAAATATCTTTTGCTTTAGTTAGAGACGCTACTGCCAGATGTCCTCCATAAGTTTCTTTGAAACATCTTACACTAGCAGTGGATAATTTCCATTCATAATTAGGACTCTTGGTTGAATATCGAGGTCAGGCTTAGACCTTCCACAAGTGGCTTCAAGGCTTTCGCCGAATTTGCGCGCTTGTCCCTAATGTAATAGGCAAAGCAAGTGAGGTTGGCTTATTAGACACACACTAGGTATGGTCTAATAAAAGAAGGTTAGTGGTGCTTGGGGCAGCTTTAAATGCTTCCACGCTGCGAAGTGAATTAGGTATTCGGCGAGTAGAAAAGCCTCCAGTGGGCAGCTCGCCAAGGAATGCAGACGTGTTACGGATGCACGAGACCTATCGCAACGCAACCTCTCTAAAACCACTATCGTATCGGGGAAGATAAAGAGACGATTCACACCAGAGGAAATAAAACTAAACGACCCGGGAGCGAAGTTCGCCAAGAGACGAGTAAGACACGCGATACGCTCCTGGGTCGCGCGACATGTAATGTCTCTGCGGTTACGATTAGCTATTGGCGTAATTACCCGCTCGTTAATTAGCACGCGATCCGGCAACGGCTGCAGAATACGAGCCGCACAATTGCTCGTTTCACCCCGGAGAAGAAATGAATGGCTCAGGGCCGTAACTTTGAATCACCTAAATTCATTCTCTTATTAACCCTAGTCCGCTCGTAACATCACTCTTCGTTAGAACACCCTTTTTTGCTAATCAGTTTAGTGGTTAATTTATGCCGCTTGATTTATTCATAATAGATTGTGAATTCAGGTGGTGAATTTTGCGTTGATAGTAGATACCTGTGCATCTGTATACCAGAGAATCATGGTTCAAGAAAAGCGAGAGAGACTAGGAGAGAATTACTGCTGATTTGGAAAAGGATTAATGCTAGGTGTATAGAGATTAATTGCAGAGCTAGTGGAGAAATATTGCTCGGCTAATGAAGAATCACTAGCTTCCATGTCGATAATCATTTCTGGACAAGCGGAGAACATTCTGCTGTAATTACAACAGAGAATAGAGTCAGTGGAGAAATACATACTGGGCAGCGGAAAATCATTATTGATTTGAAAAGAATGACTTTCGGAGTGGAGAAGTACTGCTTAGTCAGCGGTAAGCGATTGTTGTGTTCTACGGAGGAATCAATAAAAAACCAATGGGAATCTACTCTTCGGAATTTTTTTTTTCTGGTTCTAAGAATGGAATTGATATGATTCATTTGGATGAGTTAGTCCAACTGGAGTTTTTTATAATAGATACAAGGTAAACAGTAGCTGGACCAATGTTTCGAGGGATGTTGTGACTTTAATTGAATCAACAGGGATCATTGCTCTAGAAGTGACCCACCATTGTTTTTAAAACTTGTTTTTATTGTTTCTTTAAAACAACCTATCTAAACAGTTGTTTTTCGTGTAGTGTTTTAGTAACGATGCCTCCAGATCAACAGTTGGTTTTTGTTCTTTGAATTGTATTTTTCACTGCAATCACTAATACTACTTGTTTCCAGAGTTCTTATCATAATTGCAGCAGTGGTTTTTCGCTCTTTTAATAATATTTTCTACTTGTGATGGTTAGTTAAGATTATCAGTTGTTTCACTGATGTTAATTCAAAAGATATTATTGTTCCAGATATATTTCACTAGCAGTAGGCTAAAATTATCATCATTGTTCCTACAATGGTTTCCTCTTCTTTCAGTCGTATTTTACAGTTCTTTCCCTAGTGTTGGTTTGTTGAGAATAACATCATTGTTCCCATAGTGCTCTTTTGTTCTTCCTCCTCTTATAAATCGGATTCTCTTTATTCAGATCTAGATTGTCTTAAAAGAATATTATCTGAAATGAGAATGTAAAAATGGGAGCTAACCATTTCACTTGAGCGAAATTTGGTAAACAAAATTTCTTACGGCTCTGATTTCAAAACAGACTGCTTTAAATTGAGCCGAGTTTCTCAGGTGGGTCTTACATCACTTTCGCATGAATTTTGAAAAACGACCCCGTCTTTGGTAAAATAGTCTGCCATTAGTCAGAAGATGGTGATCGTACGCCATAATATACAGGGCGGCGTATAAGTTACTGCGGGAGACAGGCATTAATTTAACCAAGTTGGCGCGAGATGCCGCGCTCGGGTTCAATCCCTCGAGGCTATTCCCTCCCGTTAACGGATTGCCGTTACCCTCCGACGAATCGATCCTTCTTAGGTGTCACCCTCTCGAAAAAGGAGATCCACAACTGAAATAAAGATGCTGGTGGTACCTTGCGGGACGTCTATCATTTAAGATTCCAAGATAACTGAACATATGCTAATTGTCTTTATGTCTTCTTTTAGGAAGATTCTAACAAACTTCAACGGGGAATAATTTCCTTAACATCTCTTTTAATTTCCTTATCACCGATGAGATATTTTGCCTAATACTGAATAGTTAGGATAATATCTAACTTTAATGGTGAAATTCAGTGACTATCTGAAGTGGTGAACCTATCTTTTAGCGCGTTAAGAAAATCAAGGAAGACAGTGATAGCAGGGTGATGACGTGAGGATACCTAGTTGGAATCAACGTTTTCTGGACATATTCGTGCGTATGGGTGTGTGTGTGTGTGTGTGGCGTCTGGCGCTAAAGTTTCTCGTAGTAGAAGCTCGTAGTGCCCTGTTAAGCTAACTCGATGGGACAGAGATTCGGTCGTATAACTTCCGGCTTCCGAGGGTGCCTGGATGGTAAAAAAGAACAAGTCGACCCTCCGACCTAGAATCGTTTTGTTATCGTCACGCAATTTCCGAGCTACTGCTTACAAACATGCGAAAACTTTTATCACCCGAAATTCGCTTTACATTTTATTCTTTAGGTAAGTAAATAAATCTTAAACGGTGAAATAAAAGTACAGTCCAAAGAAATTCACAAATAGTAAAAATCAATTTTTGCTCAGGACTCGCATTTCGAACACGGCCGTTTGTCACTGTCAGCGACATTAATTTCATTAGCTCTCACTAATTAATATCAGCCCGATGAACTTTTTCAGCTTCTTCAACAACACAATTTTCGCCTCTGTATTTTTTTCGTTTCATTTATTTATTTATTATTATTTTTTTAACACCAAGTAAAGTGTATTTTCCGAAAGGTAGACATCTATTCTCGAAGGGGCAGTTTTGCGGTTTCTGCAATATCACGCATATAAAAGTTGTAAAAAGTTCAACTCTCGTGGTGAGGAATAACGGGTAGGGCAGGATTGTAACAAAACTTGCATCCCTGTACAGCAAGATCGACGTTCCGCTATCATAAGCTTGGTAATAAATCCTGGAAGTAAAAAGTTGAAATGGTTTTCGTCCTCGTATCGCGATATCTTTTTTCTAGGATGAACGAGAGTTGCACCAGCGAACGTTTGCCAACCTCGGGAAATCTTCTTTTGATGCCTGAAAACGAGGCGACAATGAGTCGTATCGAGGTTCCTGATTAAATTTGTAATGTAAACTATTTGCAACCGCAGTTTTACGGCAATCGTAAAATTTTGATTGTTTAGGTTGCTATATTAGATTTTCGCTTTGCTTCCCTTCCATCGATGAAATTTTCATTTGACGAAAGATCAAACTATTTTTTTTCTGGAATTTATTTATGATTTTTTTTATTATTATTTGAGCTGGGGACAGAAATTTATATGATGCTCGCGTTTCATAACGAAAGGTTCGGTGAATGGGAAACTGAAGGGTAACAAGTAGAAGAGAAAATCGAGAGTGACGGTAATAACAGACCTGTCCATCAAAAACGAAGGTTTTGACCTCGCTTCGTGCTTCAACATAACGGCTGCAACACCATTCCGGCAGCGATCTGTCAGTTATTTTTGCTCTGCTCGATATCCGCTTCCGTAATCGGTTCTACGAACAAGGTCGCGCCTGACAAAAACTTGAGTAAAGATCACCTTCCCACCGCAAAGGAGAAGAAGTAGCGGAATTGATTGGACCTCAGAAACCAGATCTAATGAGTTATTAGAGTGATTTACTTTCTCCAAATCGATTCCCGTTTCCCTACCCCCTTTAAAAACCTCTTTCTGTATGTAAAGCCTGCGTATATCCAAACTTCCTTTCCAGACCTCTTTTCCTACTCACTTTTTCAAACCACCCTTTCCAAATTCATTTTTCAATGTCCTTTTCAAATTCCTTTTTTCAACTCTCATTTACAACCCTCTTTTCTTGCCCTTTATTACAAACCCAGGGTGGGTACATGTCAGGGAAGTCAGGGAAATGTCACTAAAAAAAAATTTGTCAGAGGAATCAGGGAAATGTCAGGGAAATGCGAGTGGTTTTCAGGGAAAATAAAGATTCATATTTATGTTATCCATATTATTTCTGTCGTATTGCATATTTAGGTTTTATAGTTTATTTAAGAGATTTTAGAAAATTTTCAAGGATTTCGACGGATTATAAAGAATTTCCAGACATTCTTTGAAATTCTTTGGGTTTATAATCTCTCTAAATCTGAATTAGTCAAAAAGAGGTAACTAATTTACTTTAGTGAAAAATCCTACAAATTGTTAGTCATTTTTGACTGAAGCTTTAGTGAAAAGTTGAAAACTGCGAATTGAAATAGTGAAATACAACTTATAATTAATAAAAATTTTCACTGAAGTAAATTAGTGCCCTTTTTTTCACTAATTCAGATTTAGAGAGATGATTTCAAGAGATTGTCAATAATTTTACAAGATTTTAAGGAGTTTATAGGAATTTAAAGTGATTTGTATAATATTTAAAAGATTTAGTGGAATTTTAAAGGACAACATAAAATATTAAGAAATTTTTAAGAATGTTTAGAGAATTCAATTAATTTTAAAGAATTTTAAAGGATTTTAACTAGCTTGTAATAATTTTAAGAAATTTTGATTTTCAAAAGTAATTTTAAGGGATTTTAATGTTTTTCATGACTTTCAAAAGATTTTGTAGAATTTTATGGAATTTCAAGATGTTTTGAAGAATTTTAAAAAGCTTGTAAAAATTTTAAGAAATTTTGACATGTTTAAAATGATTTTAAGGAATTTAAATATTCCTAGTGAAATGAGAAAAAATTTCAAAAATTATTTTTGACTTTTAAAACATTATGTGGAATTTTACAAAATTTTAAGAAATATTTATGATTGTGATAGATATTTATATTTTGAGGGATTTGATTGACATTTTAATGAAATTTCAAGAGGTTTTCAAGAATTTGAAGAAGCTCCTAAAAATTTAAAGAAATTTTGATTTTTTTTAACAGTAATTTTAAGGGTTTTTATTGAACATCTTTAAAAAATAATTTTAAAAATATTAAATATTCCTCGTGGAATTCAAACAAATTTCAAAAATTACTTAATATTTTTAAAGGATTTTGTGAGTTTTTTGTTTTCAAGAATTTTTCATTTAGAGATTTTAATGAATTTTAGGGAATTTAAAAGTTCCTTATTGAATTTTAAAGGATTTCACAAGATTTTTATGATTTGTAAGAGATTTTGTGAAACACTAAAAGATTTTATAGAATTTTAATAAATTTTAAAGAATTTATGACATTTTGAGGAATTTTAAAGCAATTAGTTAAAATTTAAGGGTTTTCATGAAATATTAAACAATTTGAAAGGGGTTTTCGTCGAATTTTAAAATGTTTCTAGGAATTTCAAGAAATTAAATTTTAAGAGATTTCCAAGTTTACTTGAATTTTAGAAATTTTCACGAATTGTAAGTATTGAAAATGAATGAAAAAATGAAAAAAAATGAATCTTGTGGCTACCTTGAAACCGCTTAATTTAGTCATTAGTAGTTATAAAAAGTACCATTACGGCTACTATTATATAATAAAACGTTTTCCATTAAATAAAAATATTAATGAAATCTCTAGTTGTATGTAGTGAAATTTAACCATGGTATATGAATTTTGATTCACAGAGAAGCAATATTCATGCATGTAATCAAGACGGTAATTATATTAAGTGAAGTCGTCAAAGGTGAATTGGAATTATGCTGCATTGGGATTATATTGACGAAGATGTATTATAGGCTTATTGTAGGTGCGTGGGCTTCTGTAAATGAGCCGTAATGAATGAAAGGTAGCTAACTATATGCGATATCACGTAAATGACGAAACATAACGTTTTACTGGAAGATTGCCAGAAATTCGACATTGCTTATACAATGAATATGACGTCTCGTCTAGGTACAAAATTTGAGTCACTCAAATATGAAAGCTTCACCAATAAAAATCTGTTTATGCGCCTAGCATAAAAATACTCAAATATAAACTTTCCTTTTCTGATTCGTACATGATATATTAGAATATAATAAGTTCTATCATAAAGTTATATTAAAGTATACGATATAATCCTCGTTTTTCTAATTTCTTATCTAATCCGTTTTCTTTTGCTCCAATCACATTTTTTATTCGACTTTTATTCTTAGCTCCTCACATTCAAGGAGGAAATGGAGTTAAAAAATTTTTTTTCAATTTCGAAAAAGTTTGAATCAATTAGACTCAATTGTTTGTATTCCTTCCTTTGGAGGCGTTCCAAGCACTCAGTAAACCAAAAAAAGAAGAATTGGTAACCTTTGGTTTCCGTGAAACGTCACGACGAGTTCGAAAGAAGATACGTGAGTGCTCTCTGAGTGTTTTAGTTTTGGCAAAGCACTCATGCAGCCTCTCCCATTTTCCTGTATTTTTACGATCTTTATTTTTATTTTTTTATTTTTTGTCAGGAAAGGATTGTCTACTTGAATGAGTGACGTTCCCATCAAGTTTGGGCACTTCCGGATTTTCGAAAGGCCGTCTACACTCTTTTTAAATTTAGAAATTGTAAAATTTTAGTCGACATTTTTAGGGATCTAAAGCAGACTAGTCACGTGTTAAGATAGTCAAAAAAATTTTTTTTTAGAGAAAATTCAGGGAAATTCGATTAACTATAAGGGAAAATATATATTAATATTATATATATTAAATATAATAAAGTACGATAAATTAATTCACTCTGCTAATTTTTTCGTATTGCGTATATAGTTTTCAGAGTTTATTTAAAAGATTAAAAGGACTAAAAATAATATCCAGGCATTATTATCTATTTAAAAGTTATTAGCATTTTTAATACTTTTCTGTTAGGGAAATTTGTTTGAAAGGCAGGAAAAAATTATAGGGGAATGTCACGGAAATTGAAGAAAATCTTTTAGTCATTCTGTATAGAGAAAATTAATATTGTATTATTTTTCCTAAAGAAAAAGAAGAAAAAAAATCTGGAAATTGTAAAGTTAAATGAAATAAAAAGCGAACTTTTACAAAATAGAAAGTAACATCTAAATATTTTTATTATTGACCTATATGTCAATTAATCAAATATTTTTTTTATTCTGTTCTAGGTGAGTACCAATAATCTACGTGTTGTTATCGTCTTCATTTTCAACGGGTAAGAAATAATAATACACTTTCCTAGTAGAAGAAATACATATATTAAAAGTTAATTTTCTAAAAGTGTGATATTAAAAAGTGATCATTTTATTAATCTTACACTTCTTTTGGGAAGCGAAAATAAATCTCGTAGTAGAAAAAAGATATTCTGTATGAAACGTTTCTATTAATACATTAAAGGAGAGTAGATGCACTTGACTTCACTTGAATTCACTTCAATTACCTTTAATTCACTTGATTTCAGTTGATTTCACGAGAATGCACTTCAATATAGTTCAATTTACTAGAATCAAATATAATTCATTTAAATTTAACTGAATACTTTTGTATTTAATCAAGTTGATTTCAACCCTCTCCAATACATCTTAAATTAATCTTCAATTTACTTCAATTTATTAATATTTAAATTAAATTAAATTTAATTTAATAATGTCAATGTGAATTCATTCATATTTATTTGAATTGACTACAATTTTTTAGAACTAAATTTAAATTTATATTTACGAGAATTGACTTTATATTTGTTAAAATTCAATTTCAATTATAATAAGTAGAATTTAATTTCAATTTGCTACAATTCAGTTTGATTTATGTTAAATCGACTTAAAAACACTTTTATTCATATGGAATTGAATTTGAGTTGAACAGAATAAATTGAGAATAATGTCGAGAATAAAATATAATTAAAAAATCATTTCAATTAAATTCAAGTAAAATACAAGGAAGTACACATTAATTTTAATTTCTAGATTTTTATGTAAATATAGTTATTCTAAACAATAGAATAAGTGTTATTAATAAAATTATGAAAATTCTTGATATACATATATATATATATATATATATTCTCGAGAATATTTTCAATATTTCTGATTGGAAATTCACGAGATTTATAAAACTCAATTTTCACATTTCAAAATTCTTTTCAACTTCGGATATAAATCCTCTTTCTAACTCTCGCGGTTATGGCTTGCATCTCTCTTCTGTATACGATTCCTTGGCTCTCACGCGATATAATAATTCTCTCAACTTTTGAGCTCGTCCATTATCACGTCTTCCTATCGATGCGTTTCTTCGTCGACGCCATTGTCGTACAGAAATAGATTCTCTGTTTCTCTACCTCTTATCCTAACCCCACCCCCCAATTCCCCCCATTTTTGTTCTCGCAGCATCCATCGCGATTCTCGTGGACCACCAAATCATTCTAGAGAGAGAAATGAACTTAGAATAGGATTAAAATACACGTAGAAGGGAAAGAGAATGAGAGACAGCTGAGTGAGTTAGAGGGGGGGGAGGAATAGAAAGAGAATGAGAAGGGTGAAGAAGAGAGAGAAGGGTACCACAGGTGGTGGGTGTCTCGACGTCGAGCGCCGCGACGACTCGACAAGCAATTGCTCACAAGTGGGGGAAAGACTTCGTTTTTCAAGCCGTCAGTTTGTTTTCTCCTTTTCTCACGTGTGTGTGTCAAGATTACGTTAACTTTTTTTCTCTGACGTAATTTTCACTCGAAAAAGGACGAGATGAATCGGAATTGTATAAAAGTAATTTTTCCAGTGATTGTTGGTGTTAATTGTGTGAAAAATGTGCATTGCAACGATCTAGGGACATTGTAAAATTTTTGTGTTGGTAGCATTGCTATGGTAAAAACAAATATTTTTTTTTAATGATGGAGATTTAAAAATTCTGATTCAAATGCTACTTTACGGATTTTATGAAAAAAATTCAAGATTCTGGGGAATTTAAATCAGGCGCTAGAAACATTTGACTTTACTTTTTTGGCAACCCTGATTTTCGAAAGATCATTTCTCTCTAGTTTCTTACAAAATAGATTTTGCTAAATATTTTCAGGGATTTAAAATGTTCTCTAGTTTATTTAAATTTTGAAAAATTATAGAATTTGATTCAAGTTTTAAAAATGTAACTCGTAACTAGCATAATAATAATAATAATAATAATAATATGTAATGACATAATTTCAGAGCTAGTTTGGGGCGACGGAAGTGTAACCAAAAAGTGTTTCTAGTGAAATTAGTGATTTCTTTGAATTTTGGAAAATGGTTAGATTCAAAAGGTAGATAATCTTATGCATTTTGGGGAAAATAGTTAGTGCAATGTCCGCTAGGCGGAGCACTGTATTCCTCTCTCGCAAGCGGTGTTTCCACTTCACTTTTTTTTAATTTTCAGCTTTTAAATATGAACATTGTAAATTGGCACTAAATTCTCCTCTCCAGTCAGTTTAGAAAATTTAGTATTACTAAAATATTGATTTTTTCCTTTATTTTTAAAATATTACTTTTTTTAAATTTTATTCTTATTTTACAATAAAGTATTTGGTTGAAAACAGAGTTTGGAAGAGAAGATTGGAAAAATGTTTTAAAAAAAAGTTGGAAAAAAAAGTTCAGAAAATGTAATTCATAAAGGGGGTTGCATAAAAAGTCTCGAAAAAGTGATTCAAAAATAGAGTTGGATAAAGAGTTTGGAAAACTGATTTAAAAAAAGGAGGATGGATAAGTGAGTTTGAAAAAAGGAGATTAGTAAATAGGGTTTGAAAATGGTTGGAAAAAATAATATGGAAAAGAATTTGAAAAAAAAAATATTAGGAAAGGGTGTCGAAAAAGTTTGGAAAAGAAGGTAAAAAAAAGGGCTTGGATAAAAAGTTTTGAAAATTGTTTTGAAAAAAAATAATTAGAAGAAAATTTAAAAAAGGGTGTGGAAAAAGATAGTTGAAAAAGGAGGTTCAAAAAGAGGGTAAGAAAAGAAGTTTGGAAAAGGAGTTTCAAAAAGAAGGTTAAAGAAAGTGTTTGGAAGGGAAGGTTTTCATAAGGATTCAGAAAAAAGAGGGTTGAAAAGTGATTTGGAAAAAGGAGGCTGTAAAAGCGATTTCAAAAAAGTTTTAATATCAATTTTAACAGCTATGAGTTTGACAAGTTGCGAAAGTAGGCAATTCCCGAAGAGTGTGAAGTTGGCGTCACTCGCCTTCGGTTTTTTTTAGCGCTGAAGTATTTTTATGAAATTAGAAATTCCAAATCGTTTTAATAAATTAGATAGTCTCCGAATGTAATTTCGTACCTTATTCGTTTCTTAATTAGTTTTTATCCTTGCAATGGTTTATGACAGCTGACAGAATGGCAGAAGTGGGTGAAATGAAACACAGCCAAGAAAACGCGTTGACAATGAGTCATGAAGCATCTCTTTAACGAACGGATATGACATATGACATAAAACTGAGTGCGTTAGATCGAAGGAACGTTAACGAATACTTGCTTTGTGTAAAATGAATATTGAGTCTTTGAAATGTATTCGGGACGACCGCATTCGCGACTTTGACGAGACGTGAACAGCTGTCGTCTGCCCCAGATGAGGAATGTTGAAAGCGACGGTTCTCGACTGGACCACAGGAAACTTGTGGAAAGCATATTTTAAAAAAAAGTTGTGACTAGTCTGCGAAATACAAATAATACATTTTTGGGACTAGACAAATATTCACTTAAAATTAGGAAGCAAAAAAAAATTCCAAAAGAATTTTTGTAAATATAAAGGGAAAAAACACCTCATTTAAAATGATAAGGATACTAGTAAATGGCTACATAAATGCGCAATATTATTTTTGATAAAGATTATGAAATGTATGATTAGAGCGAGTTTGCATAGTTAATTTTAAATTATTTCCTGTTTGCAGGAATTTAATCAGAGCTTGATACTTCAAGCCATAAATCATGCGGTTTATGGCATATGTGGCTAGCGTAAGCGGATTAGCCCTCAAATAAATTTCACTTTGAAATCCCCTGTTGCCTCTAAATTTTTTTTTATCAAAACTTACTTTATGTTCTGCATTATATTTAACTCTATCTGATTATTTTTAAAAGATCCACTTCTCTGTATCAGTTATTTTTTCGTTTAAAGTCAAAAGGAATGGAAAATCTTGCAAAAGTATGAGGCATATTTTCTACGTATATATTTGAAGAGGGTTAGCTTACTCTAAAAGTTATTGGAATGAAACTGTATCAAGAAAACGTGATTTCAAGGGAGGAATTTGAGAACGAGGCTTAACCTATTTCTTCCTCGAGAGTATGTATTTCCTTATAATTTAATTCCCCCCAACAACCGCCTGAAGTTTCAGGGAGACACTTTCGAGGTGCCTAACTTTCACAAGTGGAATCTGAATCTACAATATTCGTATGCTCGAAAATATATTATGCATATATTGCACGTCAACGAGAGTAGGTAGCTTCTATTTTCCCCCAATACTGGAACGGAAACGAAATTCTTCGTGCATCTTATCAGAAGCTTCTTACGGTTGCCGAGGGAGACACTCTTACCCCTGCTTTTGAAATTTAACACATATATAAGAGAATAACCGACGAAATTTATAGTCACGTTTTCTTTAAAAAAAAGTTATTTAAAATTGAGGTATAAATTTTTATACCTGAGTCCTACCTATGTCCTAAGTCCTAAGTCTTAAAACCTAAGTTTTAAGTCCTGAGTTTTAGGTCTTAAGTCCTAAATCTTAAGGCCTATGTTCTGAGTCCTAAGTCCTAAGACCTAAGTTCTGGGTCCTAGGTCTTAAGTGTCTTTGGGGATACGTCTTAAGTTCTAAGTACTAAATCATAAGTTTCAAGTCCTAAGTCCTAAGACCTAAATTCTAGATCCTAAATCCTAAACTCTAAGCCCTCAGTCCAAAGTCTTAAGACCTAAATTTTACGTTTTAAATCTTAAATATTAAGTCTTAAGTCTTAAATCCTAAGTCTTATGACATGAATTCAAATTCTTAAGACCTAAGTTCTAAGTCTTAGGACTTAAGTGTCATTACTGATGTCTTAAGTTCTAAGTGCTAAATCCTAAGTTTTAAGTCCTACGTCCTAAGTTCACCTTCTTATAATTTAATTTTTGGGTCCTATGTTCTAAGTTCTAAGTTGTATGTCTTTTCAAAATTTTTGAGTCCCACGTCCAAAAGACTTGACATCTGCGTCTAAAGTCTTAAGTAAAAGATAAAGAGAAAGTTTTAGTCCTAACTAAGTTCTAACTAATCCTTATTGTTAAGACATTATTTTCAAGTTTTTGAAGCCCTAAATCCTAAATTCTAATTCTTTAATTTTAATCCTCATCCTTACCGATTAGGTCACAAGGATTAAATCTTAGTTTAAGTTATAAAATAACTTATATTAAGTTATCTTAGTCATAAGTTATAAAAATGTGAAGTTTTAGCTCACATCCAAAACCTTTGACTGGAAGGGAAGACCTTGGTAAACATGGATGTGAGAAATTAAGCAATATTTTCTTTAGAAAGAAAAAGGAATTCACAAGTGTTAATTACTTGAAATTAAAATATATTCTCTTTCAAGTAATTGAATTACGGCTTTGACTTCCAGATTGTTTAAGAGTAAAATAGTGAATGCGATAAACAACTCATGTTGGTGCAAAAGCGTGCAAAATTACGTCTCGTTAGAAGCAGATTGACCCAATTACGAAAGGAACCGTCTAGCTTACTGTTCTCGTCTCCTGAGAGTGTTACCGGCTGTTGTTTCCTTACAAACGAAATTTGTATTTCCTTCTCCTTCGGAGCACAAACGAAATAATAAAAAGAATTTAACGATTCCGCTTTATGGGTCGGTCGCGATCTTTCCACCTTTCAAGTTTGACTCCTGAATGAATATTTAAACTCTCTTATCTTATATTTTTGCTCGCCTTTCCGTTTCCTTTGTGATGAAAATTAAAACGAAGGTCGTTATTTTCCTCAAATATAAAGTAAAAAAAGTAATTTAGTATTTGAAAGTCCTCAGCAGTCCTGACGATAAAGAAAAACATATTCTTTATTGAACAGCATTTAATTAATGATAAAGACATTAAGAATAAGAAGTTTTTTAAAGAAACAGGAGATATATTTCATCTACTTTCTGCAGAAATAAAAATAGTAATAGCATTTCAGTAATCCGCGCCACGAGTCATGGAGAATTTAAGTAGTGGGGATAGAATTTACCTACCTCGAGGCTAAAGTTCTCTTTTTAGTCCCTAGGGAACAAAAAATACTTTTTTGTTCCTTAGGGAGTAAAAACTACTTTTTGGTCCCTAGGGAGTGAAAACTACTTTTTTCTAAAGAAGAGTGAAAGAACCGAATTGATAGGGGAAGCTGTGGTTATAGACCAGAACCCAGAGGGTTGGTTGGTTGGGGAGGGGGGGCGGAGCAGTTGTGTGAAAAATAGAGTTGGGGTTGAAAGTGTCAAAGTTCGAGGGGGGAGTCTTGACAACCAATAAGAAATATGTACTCTCTTCATAGGTGCACACTCCAGTCAGTATCAAGTGCTCTTCGCTCTCTCACAAGTTGAAAAATAAGAGAGGTATGGCCTGCCCGCGGTGCGTTCGTTCAGGCGATAGATAGCGTCGCTTCTAGCTTTTTGGCGACACTCCAGCCTCCGTATAAATACCACTGGTAGTCATCACACGTTCTATTCCCTCTCACTCCACTTCCCCTAACCTTCTCACGATCACCTCTCAAAATTCCCTTGCACCCCATCTCCCCACTCCTCGGGATACTTGCGACTTACTTACGCCTTATCATTCTTTTTGTTTGGACAATCTTTTTGTTCAGTGAGGGAGACGTTTAGAATAACTCAATCGAAGTTTGAAAGTGAGACGAAAGTTGGCACTGACTGGGGAAGCGGTGAAATGAGATTCTTTTTGATTCAAGGCTGGTTAAGTCATACAAAGTACTCTAGTTTTTCCGAACTTTTTTTATTACCATCTGCACGTTTTTTAACTATTCTGTAAATTTCTATATTTTTTTATATCTTAAGGATGGGAAAAAGATTCAGAGGGAGGGGGTTAGTGGAAGGATAAAAAAAGGGTACATTTTTTGGTAGGAGGGAAAAGAGTACAATAGGGTAGGTAAATAGTGGTGGAGTAGGTGGATAGAGAAGGAGGGAAGAGGGATAAATAGAGGAGGGGTAGAGATGGATGGGAGAGAGGAGCAATAGGCTAAAAAAATAGGGGAGGGTCAATACGTTAGGTAAATATAGGAAAGTTATACGGGTAGGGCAGGAGGGGGATGTATAAATCAGTGGTATATGAGTAGGTAAGAGGGGCGAGAGACAATAGGGTGGATAAATGGAGGGGAAATACATGGATAGGAAAGAGGAGCAATAGATTAGATAAATAAGGGAGGGGTACATGGATAGTAGAGAGGGGCAATAGGATAGATAAATAGAGGAGGAGTACATGGATAGAAGAGAGGTTCAATACGTTAGGTAAATAAAGGTGAGTTATACAAGTAGGGCAATAGGTGAGATAAATAAGGGAGGGGTACATAGATAACAGAGAGGGGCAATAGAATATATAAATAAAGGAGGGGTATATGGAGAGAGGCGATGGGATGGATGGAAGGAAAGGGAAAAGTGTATTTTAGGAAGGGGCAAATGAAGGAATGCCTGGATGATTTAATGGTATTGAAGAGGGAATAGGAAGGCAGAGGGGGCTATACGCCAAAATGGGTGGGAGACCTAGTAAATATTGTGATGTGGTTAGAGGGGCAATATGGTTTCCAGTCCAAAATAGTGGAGGGGCTAGGGGTATCAAATATGGAATAAGAGCAACTAAACGAAGAAGTTAAGTAAGAGCTATAGGGCAGATAGGGTGGGGAGGGGGAAATAACGGAGGGGGTTGATATACGAGGAGTATATTGGAGGGGTAAAGGGCAGATGGAAGGGGGAGGATTTAGGAATTTTTATTGTTGTGGAAAGGTGGTGTAGGGAGAGGCTAGGGGTATAATGTATACGTTCACCTGTTTTATCTTTGACCTTGAATAATAATAAGCCTAGTCTTTAATGAGATTCAATATTTATGTTTGGCGGTGAGTCAGGTCTTAGGCACGTCAAAGTAGTTAAAACGATGCGTGGGTGGTTAACGTGATAGAAAAGCTTGAGGAAGAAAATTGGAAGGTAGGGGAGAACATATGGTTAAAGGAAAAGAAAAGAAGGAAAGTGAGGTTCATATATAACATGTATCTAGAGAAACTCTGTGTACCTTTGAGGGTTTACAAAAAGCGCAAGGTAAATTTTCGCTTCCAGTGATGCAAAAAGCGAAGCAGTATATTTGAAATTTAAATACCGTATGAAAAACTGGCACAGCATGTATGCATAGTTTAACAGTTTCCAAAATAATTTGTATTCTTTTTCTTTGAGAAGATACACAGAATAAAAGATTGCAGTGGCTCGTTGCTGATTTGAAAATTTTTTTATAGAATATTTAAAATTGGCAGAATGCATCAAGGGTAATTTTGTGCTTGGGAAAAGTTGAATACTCCAGTAAATCAACCCTTAAGACATTTTCTTGCTCCTCTTAAATTGCTTCGAGTTTTTTATAACTAGCTAATTATGAGGCCATTTTTTCGACGTTGCGGAAAGGGACTGACGCATCAATGGAGAAGAACGAGAAAGAAAAGAGAGGAGTCTGAAATAAAAGGAAAGGAAGGGACGAAGTGAAAAGAGAAAAGAGAGGAGGAAAGAAAAAAAAAACTAAAGAGGAAAGTACGTCGAGAACGTCAGACTCGTTCTTTAGCGCGTAATTAAGCGAGTCCGTGTTGCTCGTCACGGCCGTTTTGCTGGGCTTTAATTTAAAGTTATGATTCATGATCACTATAGGACACAGGAGGTAAAACTCCGGAAAGGACAGTCGGAAATCCTTAATTCGAACTCGCTTCTCCGGTAGTAAGGAAAACGGTAAAATTGTGTTGCTAATAAGAAAGGCGCTGATGACTTCCCCAATATAATTTGTCTCCTTGTATAGACGTCTTTATTATCCCGACTTATTAATGAGACAGTATCTGTAAAACTGTTTGCTTCTGGCAAACAAGATTCTTCTAAAATAAGAATTTTCCACTTTTATCATTTATCAATGCTAAATCCTACCTAATTACGAAATAAATCCAGGTGGGATACTTTTTTTAAAAATTTAAATAGTGAATAATGTAGTCTTGTTTGTCCAGCGCTAATTCAAAAGAGCCGTTCGTGGAAGCAGGGGCGTGCAGCTTAATTCGAAATTAAATCGCACCCGGTGCATCCGGTCTCGAGAGAATGTTACTACCATGTATACAACACAAGCAACATAGGTGCGCACTTACGTGCCTTCATAAAGAACCTTATATGAGAAAAGGGGGTGTTATGAAAATGGTCGTGATTACGGCGCTTAAAGCTGCTGGTTCACGTAACCACGTGGCATTAGGGAAATGTCCCCTGAAACGTTCCACTTGCATGAAGCCTCCGGAATAGTACATTAAAGCACAAGAAAAGAAAACAAGAAGCAAAAACTCAACTTCTTGAAAGCCATGCGCAATCGCTCTAAAGAATTCCCGACGCTGCAGAGACATTGACTTCAGTCCCCTCCGCTAATGGTCCCGCGGATTTGACCCCATAAGTCACCCTCATTTCTATTTTTAAAATAAAAATAGACTTAAAAAGACATCAATGCTACTGAAATAGAAAGTCATTCAAGGTTTGGTATTTGTAGACTTGAACTCTTGGGATTTAGCTATTGAGAGTTGACACGGAATTTTAAATTTAAATTCCTGATTATAAATTGTTTTTATTTACATACAGTTAATAAATCTCAGATTCAAGAACTAAATTTTCAAATTTTAATGTTTTTTGTTCTTAAAGACATTTTCTATTTGGGTCTTTTACAACTAAAAATATTGTAATATTACGGCTTGCAAGTTGAAATAAAATGTTAGTGATTATAGACGCCACCGTCAGATGGCCTCCTTTCTGAATCGCCATCTAGGATCTGCATCTCGAACTACAGGAATTTGGCGCGGAATTTAAATCCTCTGAAGCTTAACATTTGATAAATCGTTTTTCTTTCCATCAAATTTTTATAAAACCAGACATCCCACTGTCAGGTGTTTCCAACCTCTCTGCACTTGCATACAGCTTCGTTTCTGATTCCTTTTGCGCCTTTTTTCATCGTTGAGTCGATCACCTGATGTACCGTAATCTCGAAAGTCACTATTTTTAGTTAAGCGCACGTGTTACGAAAGAATTATTCTTGTAACTGAAGAAGAGGTGTCGGGGGGGGGAATGTGGGGTTGACAAAAGAGGTAGAGAGGCAATAATCTAGGAAAAGGAGGGAAAAAGTATAGAGGAAAGCTCTGACAATCGCATCATCGATCACCTGATACTTCCGTTGTTACAGACTCGTTTTTAAACGATGAAGTCGTGACATTTCGAAGCCGATCATTTTTAACCCTTGCTTTATCGAACTTGCACTCTTCTTTTTTAACCTCCATTTTTCATCAGGTCCATATTTTTCCCGAGATCCGACGACACTCAGCCAACCTGAGCAAAACACACATCGAAAGTCGAAAGAGTTTGATAAGACGATATCAGATTGGTGAATGGATCGAGTGGATGAAAAAGGTTTTGGAACCCTGTGTTCACTCAAAACAGATTTAGGACGTTTATGGGGAAGGAGATAACCCTGTAAACACTTGAATTGATGAGTTGAATATTAAAGAAACCACCTAATCAGGTCTGGCTGGATTTTTACTTCCTAGTGGATTTGATACCTACTATCAATTCTAGACGAAGGTAAATAATAGGCAGAAAAGTATATCTATCATGAAAGAAAAAGAGAGAAGGAAATACAAAGAGTCGTTTATAAGCTGCTTTAGACGGTTTCCCATAAATTGAGGAACCGCGAGTTTTCAAGTTGCACACGCCCGAGCTTCTTGGAGCTTATTTAAATCATCCGGCAAAGGCTTCTTAATATTGAAACATGGCCGCTCCCGACACCCTTCCGCCTTTGGATCCTTCGTTATTCGCTCTCTGGTCTTTTGTGGAGAGTGTCATAATCGGTTTTAGGTGAAACAGAAATTATTGAGGGGGTAGTTGAGACTATAGATGTTCTTGACCCGAAATACTGAACGACCTTGTAAGTTGCAATTTTTGATATTAAAGTATTTTTGATTCTTAATTCTTTAATTTAAAAGATTTATTAGTTCATGAATTTAATTTAAGAAGTTGAGGAAGATCCTAGTTAAAGAATTATAATACAGCCTGACACTTGTTGATTCTTATCCTTCGTAGTTGCTATTTTATAGATTGGGTTTTACTGATACTGGTGGCTCTTAAATATTAGGGTTTTCCAGGAATTTTGCAAAACTTCTTTTCCAAACCTATTTTCTAAATCACTTTTCCATATCTCCTTTTCAAATATCTTTTCTAAAGCCTTTTTTCAAACCTCTTTTCCAAATCCCATTTCTAAATAGCTTTTCTAAATCTCTTTTCCATATTGCTTTTCTGAACTGCTTTTTGAAATTCCATTTTTCAACTTCCGTTTCCAACCCCCTTTGCTAACTCCTTTTTCCAACCCGCTTTTCAATCCTATTTTTGACGCCACTTTTTTGAAACCCTTTTTCCATCTTTCCCAAGTCAGTTTCGAATTCTTTTTTCTAAATCTATTCTAAAAAGGTGATTGAATCGTAGTCGAAATATCATAACGCCTATTCCGCACCCCTGATTCGTCGTGTAAGTATCGATAGTGATATTGTCACGAGTCTAAACTCAAAATAGCTACATTGAAAATCTAGGATTTTTAAGGGAATTTTATAGAATTTCTAAAGATTCCATGGAAGATCATGGATTTTTAAATGTTATCGTAGAATTTTAAAGAATTTAAAGAAGGTTCTGGAAATTTAAAAAATTTTTCAGGATTTTGATTAGATTTCAATCGGACTTCAAGATACTTTTATGACTTTTAAAATATGTATTTTGTCGGATATAAATAAGGAATTAAAAACTTTATAGGGAATTTTATTGAGGAATTTCAAACCTTTTTATGATTTTTAAAATTTTTTGTAGAATTTGCAAAGATTTCGAGGGTTTTCAAAAAATATTTCTAATTTATAAAAGATTGTGTAATATTTTTAAGGATTTCATGGAATTTGATAAGATTTCTATGTAATATTTTTAAGGAATATAAAAGATATAAAGAGATTTTAAATAATACCGTAAAAGCTTCATGAATTTTAACGTGAATTTTAGAAGATTTATGAGTTTGCAAATTTTTTTGGGATTTTTGAAGATTTCATGGAATTTTAAGATATTTCTAATACTTTTAATGAATTGTAAAGTATATAAAAGGGATTTGAATTTTATCATTGCATTTAAAAGAATCTGAAGAAGGTTTTGAAAATTTTAAGATATTTTCACGACGTTTAACATAGATTTTAAGAGATTGGAGAAATAAAATATAATAATAAATTTTATAATATTGAAAAAGAACGTATATGCTCTGAAAAGATTATGAAAAGAGAATTTTTAATTATAATTAAAAATCGTCTGCATTGTTCTGTTCAAAAATAATTCGTACAAAGAGAAATGGTTCCTTTTCACCTAGGATGGCAGAGCTTCAAGAATTTAGACACAAGTTGACGAATGTGTAACCTAAGGCGTGCCAGCGTTAGATTTACATGAGCATTGTGTCTCTCAGGGGCCAAGCGAAGACAGATCATGTCGTCACTTCAAAATTCAAAGTCAAAAGACTGTTAAAGTTCACCATGTTTAATAATATCAAGCAGTTTTTTAATTGAAGATTTTGATGATATAGAATAACATAGAATAGAATAGAGCTCAAATATTAAGAAATAGATAGAATTATTAGAAATATGGTAGATTTCCCTTCGTTTCTAAAAACGTAGAACTAAATGCTATTTTTTCTCTGGGCAGGCGCCTTTTGGCGACGCCTATGGCTCGGATGTACCACAAAGGTGAAATTATCAAAGTGTGCAAAAACCGGGAAGACGGCATTGTCGTAGCATTTATGGAATTTGGGATGAAAGAAGTAGAGATGTGCAAATAGTGTTCTAAACTTTGATTGTAAAGCGGACATACGCACACTTTGATGTTCGTCTTGAATATTGAACAACTGCCAAATCTGTTATGCACGAATAAATTTCCGTGTCAAACTCGGAACGAACGGACCGAAGGAACGCCCACAGATATAAGCAAGGTTAGTTGACATTTCTAGGAATCTTAAGGCACTTTAAAGGATTTCAAAATATTGCATAAGATTTTTAGGAATTTGAAAAGATTTCGAATAATTTCAAAAATTTTAAAGAGTTTGGAAATGTTTAAGTGATATTTCATCGAATTTCTAGAATTTTATGATATTTCAGAGAATTTAGAAAAATTTCTAGTAATTTAAGGCTATGTAAGACTTGCCCGATCCCTACCTTACCGAAATTTTTTTCTCTGCAACGCTACGTCAAAATTTATTGAGATATCAAGTTGCAAATTTCTAAAATTGAAGCTAAAGCATTAAAGTACGATTATTTGTTCCTAAATATTGAAATTTATAAAAAAAATTGTTCATAATTTTTTTTTATTTTTGCAAAAATGTAAGATCAGATAAACATATATACCTTAGCATATTTTCTTTAATATTATAAATTTTTGATATCTCAATCAATATAGAAGTAGCTTTGCAGAGAAAAAAATGTCGGTAAGCTAGGGATCGGGTATGTCTTTCATGGCCTTAAGTAAATTTCAAAGGCTTTAACATTTTAGTAGATTTAAAGAAATTACAAGAAATTACATTCGATTTTAAAAGCACTGCTTTTACGTAAATTAATGATCTGAGGTGTTGATTTTTAAAAAAGAGAAATGGCATCTCTCTGATTAATTAAAATATTTAAGTATCTCATTTTATTAAATTTGAGAATTAATATGAAAAGTTACAACATTACTTTCCCTCTCGCCAGCGAGTTTTGTGTCGCACGGTTAATTTTTAGTTTTACGACTTCCGCTCACTTCCGTGTTAGGAGGGGTTAATACGTCATTCTGCGATTCTCTCACTGTGTTTAACGCGAAAAGGATGAGATGAAGCTAACCGTGAATTTGGCACCTTCCGCAATTCCTCGCATTTTCGGCACCATTTTCTCAGAAAGAGTCTTTCGCTCGCCTTTATTTTGCTTTGGTCAGAAACTTATCGTGATCTGAAATCAGCTTGAAAAAAAATCCACGATAAATCTGCAATGTAAGAAATAATATTAAGGGGACAGGTCCAGTAGCAAGTTCAAAATAATCCTATTGAGTGGATATACTTTTTGAAGTAATTTTTTCTCCGAATTATAGAAATTTTTGTTGTAAATTCCTTTTACCAATTATTACCGACATTTGGTGTCTTTTGTGGTTCGCGTCCGTACTAAATATGTACTTTAGCCATTCTAGTTGTATGTAGTAAGAATTTTTATTGGAGATTCATGTTACCGACTGTATTAGACAATTCGAAAGATTTCTTTTTTAGTTATGGTCAATAAGTCAATATCTACAATTACCGACATGGTTCTTGTCCGTGCTAAACCGGATGTATGTTAGGATTGAAACTTTTCTCCTTCTCTGAATATATACATATTATACAAAAATGAAATAAAAGCTATATGCCATAGAATAGAAAAATGTTTATTTCTTGCATAAGACGAAGAAATATTATTTTAGTGTAAAATCAAATAGAATGTGGTAAATGGTCATCTGGTGGAATGTAGTATCTAATTTTGCATAATCAACAAAATTACTTCCAGTCCAATGTTTCGAATTCACAAAATGGTTGGTCACGTTCAAAGGTGCTTGAAACCTCATTAATTAAATTTGCTGTTTGATGCAAGTCTCGCGTGATAAAAATCGAATCGATGAAGGACGTAATTTACAACCAGGAAAATTTAAACTTAGTCGCGATGAACACAGAGAGTTGTTCGCTGTGTGGTAATGAATGACGGGTGAGATATTTTCAAATGCCTAATGGCATTTGTCGGGTCAGCAGTGAATCAGCAGATGATTTTTGCACTGCTGTGAATCATCTCGACGGCATGAAATTTTATTTATATCTAATTTCAGAATCGCAAAAAATATTTAATTAAACTTCATGTTTTTATTAACTTTTTTTTTGTGATTATAATTTGCAACGCATTTTAGCTGAAAATCGTAATTACCGGCATTTACCGACATCTAGAGAATTCTCTGGTTGGTGTCCGTGCTAAATTAGAACCTTTTCGGGAATTTTAGTATTTACCAAAATTTAGCAAGAACATGAACTCGGAAGTACTCAAAATGTCGATAAAGGTCGGTAACAGGAATCTTCAACTACAATTTCATTCTTTCAATTATCATTAATTTATTTGAAAGCTTCTTTTAGACATATCTAATATTTTTTTTCAGACATCTCTAAATACGTTTTCGTGGAAATGTTTGTCCAGAAAACAGACTCGAGATTATTGCAGTTTACAAAATGACGCGAAAATCCGAGATTATACGAAAATCTGTTGAAATCTCACTAGAAGGGAATCTCAAGAGGATGGGATGCCACTATTTGCTTTACGTGCGATTTTGCCAGAGTGATTTTTTCCCGGATATATCAGCATTGTAGGACCACAGAACTGACAAAGTCTTACGTCAACACTACCCGCTTCAACTATTCTGTGTTCTTTCATGGATTCGAAAGCAGTAGATGGACACAACGTTCCAAGCGGATTTTACCATAGTGAAGATTTACTTACGCGAATTGAATTTTACCAAGTCCTCCAGTTCGAGAAGAAAAATGTTGAATGAAAAAATATAGAGGAAAGCTCGTGCGGAAAATAGATTCGAATGTAATGCTGATAATTTTGTAGATTCCTCGGAAATTCCTAGTATTAGGTATCATCCCTCAGAATCTAGCATTGCAATCCAAGATTGTTCTTTTTTCGTGTAGATTCCTGTTACCGACTTTTGCCGATACTTAGAGCCTTCTGTGGTTCGCGTCCGGGCTAAATATAGGTTTTCTCGATTCTAATTGTCTATAACAAGAATTTTCATTGGAGATTCATTTTACCGGTCATATTAGACAAATTCTAATAATTTTTATTTATTTATAGTCGAGGAGTCAATAACCACAATTACCGACATGGTTCTTGTCCATGTTAAACCGCGTTTGTGTCCAGACTAAATGAGTTATTACCATGCTAAAACATTTTTGAGTTCGGGCTAAATTTTTTTATATATCTAATAAAAGCTGCGTTCTGTAAGATTAAAATATTTCTTTTTATCTGTTTCAGAATGACAACGGGCTAGTAGTCGCGGATCCAAGTCGAGTGAGCAGCATGACAGCCATTAACTCGGTAAGTGTCAAGAATAATCGTTGCCTGTCGCGAACATGTGTGTGAAAGCGCGAAGCGCTGCTCTTTTCGCAAGTTTCTACCCTCATCTCGATTTCAAGATCCCTTTTCACCCCCTCGGTATCCACCCTCGGCTGAAATGGACCACCTCACACCCTTAACTTCATCTTCCTATTCCGTGCTCACTCTTCTGACAGGGTGCAGTCGTAGCAGTTTTGCCACGTGCACGAACGCCCTACGAATTATAAGTGGTTTCGGTGCAGTGGCAGGATCGATCTCTCGTACCTGTGCACCGGTGACCTCTTCCATATTTATCCAAAATGAAGGAAGGGTTGAGAATTTTTTCTGAAATTATAATTATCGAAATTTAGATATTAATTTTATTGGGGGAATTTATACTGCCTAAAAATTACAAATTATAACGTAATGGATTCAAATAAATCATTAAAAAGACAAATAAATGAAATTGTTTAACAGCAATTTCACTTGACAAATTTTAGAATTTTATAATTTTGTTTTCTTAAAACTTTTCGTAAAGCTTTATTTTTATAAAACTTTTAAATGAATTAAACTTTAAACTTTTACTTTATTAAACTTTACAAATTTTCACTTTTCAAATTCTAGATTTTTTTTTTTTTGTAAAATTCTCTGGTATCTCTAATTTTTTTGCTGGGACAGTAAATTGAAAAACTTTTTAGCAATACTTTTCACAATTGAAACGAAAACTACTTGCATTATAAAAAAATGGTCAAGGAAAAATTTGTAGATCTTTTTTAAAACCAATAATTATGATTATTATCATTTTCTCTGTACCTCGCGTTATTGAGCTTAAAATTTTAATTTTCTACTTTTTTTCAATAGAATTAAAAAATTTGGTACACCAATCTAAATAAATGTAAAAGTTTTAAGTGATTTCAAAATATTTCAAGATATTTGTAAAAAATTTTGAGATATCAATATTGATAATTTTGAAACTCATATGAATTTTACTGAAATTACTTTGAAATTTTGTTTAAATCATTTAAAATCTTTTAAATTCAGAAAAAATTTTCTGAACCCTTTTAAATACTTTGAAATCTCCTGAAAATCCTTATATTATACTTCTTGAAATTCTTTTTAAATCTTTTGAAATTTATTCATAATCTTTGAAATTTTTGAAATCTCGTGAAATCCTATTAAATTCCTTAAAATCACTTTAATTACTTAAAATTATTTTTAAATTACATGTAAATCCTCAAACTCTTTCGAATTTTTTAAAATGCATAATATAAAATGCTTTTGGATATATTTTTAAATTCTTTAAAGTTTTTTTAAACCACATTCAATTTTTGAAAATACCCTGAAATTCCTTAAAATAATTTGAAATCTCCCAAATTCATTAAAAATATTTTTAAATCTTTGAAATGAAATCTATTGAAAATTGTTGAACTTTTTGGAATTCTTTTAAAATATTCTAAAAGTTTTTTATATTACTTGAAATATCTTGAAACTCTCATTTTTTATCATTTCTCAATATATTGAATTTCAATAAAAAATGCATGTAATTGAATTTCTGAATCGTTGAAAATCGATAAAAATACTTTAAATCTTTCGAAATTCATTCATTCCTAAATTTTCAAGTTGAAAAATATATCAAAATCTTTAAATTTTAAAAACATGTTTGATAAATGAATCAAGATAAGTAAAAACTATTTTATTAATTATTTTTCATCAGAAGCTATTTTTATAATGACCGGGAGTAATGTTTATGGACCAAATTAAAATTAATCGGAGATTTTGTTTCCGATTAAAATATGTGTATAAAGTAGGTTTCAACTTAATGTAATATTACTAATTTTTGGTATGTGGGTCATTAATAATGAAGTGTATAATATAATTTTATGTGGTAATAAATGCCAAAATGTAGAAATATTTTATTACATATAATATAGAGTTTATTTTCACATATAAAATAATGTCTAATGAAATTAAAAACAAAATATTTCTTCATACTTTTTATCAGTACGTGTGGGTACATATATAGATTTTTCTAACACTTCTAAACTATAGTTTGAATTTTTCTTCGTGCCTTCGTGGTAGTCAATTATTTGCATATTTTATAACCTAGACTTGCCGTAACAGGCATTACTGTCAACCTTTTTCCCGGCAACACTATATAATATTGGTAAATATGTGTAGGCGTATGGGGAATCAATATTTTAGCGACAGTATTTGAAACTACGCTGGTCATCGATTACTCTCTTCCACAATGTTGGAAATCGTAAAAGATCTTAAAAACTGAAAAAAACTTAGTTTATTATTTGTTTTAACTTTTTCAGTAAAGTAGTAAAGAATTTTAGGGAATTAGAAGGAATTTATTAGGACATAGACTTATTTTTAGTTAGAACAATGTGATAAGAATTTTGGTAGAAAAAATGTTTGAGAATTGAAGTTAGGAACAAGACTGAGAAAATGATAATGTTCTTAGACAGTGATTTTCTTTCAATGAGAGTTTTTGTATCAGACGCGTGGCGTCATTTCACGGGTAAAACAACTAGTTTCACATCACCCTCAACAAGATGGGACGGATCATCTTTTTTCCATTTAACCGGGCGAGACACAATAAATCAAATTTCCTCGTTCAGGCGTAATCGAGACGCTCGAGCGATTTCAAAGTTTCGCACGAGAGGGCAAAAGACACAAACGAGAAAATAGATAACAGATAGTTGTGTAAGTAGAGCGACAAAATCCGAACGGGTTAAATGGAGTGGACTTTAAATGGCTTATCGACCCAAATCCACCAAAAACTTAATTTCATTATCTTGATACCATATTTGAAATCTTAATATGTCAAACTAAAATTTCTCAAAAATCGATTTCTTTATTTTATTTGACAACCCAAGACCCTTAGATGTGACATAGGTTTCAAACTGAGGAAAGAGAGAAGCAAGAGATAAAGGGAGAGATACAAAGACATGTATTTGTACAACATGCAACTGATGCGTTAAAGTTTCATTCATCTTTTTTTATCGAGTGCATCTGGAGACGACAAAATTCTGTGTACTCTCCAAGGAACTTCGCCCCGATGAGAACCATGAATGCTTCTTCCTCATCGCCGAATGCCAAACCTCTCACCTCTAACTCTTTCTCATTCTCCTTTTGGCTGTTGCAGCCTTCCGCAATCCCCATGGGAAACTACCTTCGCGAATATAACATATAGCTTTCACGGAGACGCAGAATTTCTATGGCGAGAGTGAGAATGCGACTTGGTGCATCAGGTGTCGAGACTCACAGCTTTCCTCATCGTAATTCTCTCCCATTTCTCATCTCTTCAATATTTTCACCAAAAATATGAGTGCATTGATAAACGACTGCAGATTTTCCAACACCTTTTTTTAAATCCCCTTTTCCAACCTCTTCTTCCAACTTTCTTTTCCAACTTCATTTTATACCAACCATATCTTAATGTTTAGAGCCATAGATTACCATTAAATTAATATATTGTAATTAATTTTATTATCAAAAGCGGAATATATTGTGGCGTCCAGGACAAATAATAGCTTGTAGTGGAGGTGGAGCAACTAGGTTCGGCTTCGAGATTACTTTATTGTTGATTCATAGATTCCACTTACATAGATTCCGGTTTAAATCTAGTTTTAGATATATATATATATATATATATATATA
>UCOH01001736.1:2067-23203 GCA_900474275.1 Synergus japonicus
ACATTTTTTTATTTACTAAATATAAATAAATCCATACTCATTATAAAATTCTGGTTTATATTCACTGTTATAGTAGTTTCAATTGACCATAATCTCGATTTGGCCCAAAAATACCAAAATTTGAACGTTATTAGCGCGCGAAATTTAAATGGCGACGGTTATTATTTCGACCGGAAGTGGAAAAATTGCAACATGATTGGAGGGCTGGTAAAAGTAAAAGATTTTGATTGGTGGTTAAAGTTTTGTCCACTTCCACAGCCGACCAGATCTAAAGGTATCCATTCTCAATTTAAATTTTCATTTTTTTATTTTTTAAATATAAGTAAACCCCTACTTACTATAAAATTTATTTTCTAAAACATCCAAAAATTATAGTTCTGAACTCGCATTCTATATTACCTGATATTACAATATATTACCAAATATTTTACACCAAACGTATCTGACTCCCGACATTGGTCCAAAACTTCGTTTTTAAATACGTCGAGTTAAAGATTTAAATCAACTCATAAATTAAATATACATATATCTATTTAATATTTAATTTATGAGGCAAGAAAGAATGCAAGTCACTTGTCCACTGTTCAATTGTATCACAGATGAATCTGCACTCGTCGTAGAAGATTAAATAAATATTGTAACACAATTGCACTTTGTCAAAATAAGCTCGAGTGTTGTCACTAATAAAAAATTGAAGCAATTTTTATTCATATTCGTTTTTCAACAATCCTCCAGAATTTTTAACACTAGAGATTCTATACCTTTATTAAAAAATTGTAGCACAAATAAATATTGCTCAGATATTTTAAAAGAAAAATAAATGAAAAACTGATCTGATGGTGTGGTGACTTCAACTATCTTGAATTCGAAATAGTGCAACTTTTAGAACTGGAAAACAATTATCGAAATTCCTAGATGTACGATTGAAATGTATATGTCTTTAAATGTTCTCCCCTGACCTCCTCGACAGTGTATCTCTTGGGATTCTTCTAACAGTGTCACGGGGATGCAGGCACCAGTCCTTGTAATTTCCCCGGACGGTCAATATCACCAATCGTCGATTCTTCCAACAAAGTCGGAATTCGAGAAGAAAACCAAATCATCACAAAGGCGGACTCACGAATTGGAAGCGACTCACTCGAAGACTCGTAAGTTTTCAAGTCCAACGCACTTCGATGTGGAAACTGGACACTGTCTCCAAATCGAAGAACGGTACAATTTTTGGAAATCTTTGCCAAAAATACTACGAACCTAGAAATGTTTCTTCACTCGATTTCGGTATTGCACGACATTTGATCTTCCAGGATTAAAGAACGACTTTTTTTTTACATTGAAGATTTCCAGGAATTGGTATCGTGATAAATAGTAATCTTTTTTGTCCTTATGTATTATTTTCTATAATGATTTATTAAATTATTTTTTAAGTATTTGTTTGATGGAGAATTCGCTTTTTGATTTTAAGCCTGGATGAAATATTTTCCATTTATTTACTGTTATGTTCTTTTTCCGTCAGCAAAGAATCTAATTGTTGGTATTCGCACAGACCTAATATGCATGTCCATATTAATTTGTATTTAATTATGTTTTTTTTTATCTTATTTATTTTATTTATTCATTTAAGTTATTTTCTATCATTTTGGAAATTAGTATTCAAACTTATGTCTTTTAATTATAGCAAGCTCAGCGTCTTATGTGGCTCAATCTCAGAAGGCTGCCACGAGTTCTCAGAAACTTCAAGCTCCTGTGATTCAGCTGGATTGATTCCGGACAACGTGTCCTTAAGTGATGTCAAATTCAGAGTCTGTGGATCAGACATAGTTCAAGTACGTTTTAATTCAATTATTCATATCGCTTTTAATTTCAAGTGTTGATGGAGCGAAAAAAATCTTGAAGTTTAAATTTCACGTCACAAAATCGTAAGTTAATACTTAAACAAAATCACATGTCTTTTTTCAGGTGATTTTGTACGATAAGTACCGAATCGACATCAAGATGGATAATACTGGATCGAGAAGCTCTCGGGATTCAGATTCATCTCCACTTCCCTGTCCAAGTTTCTCTGACGATTTCTCTAACTCTCAAGACCCGGATGAGGAAATTCCTCGTAAACGAATACGAGACTTCGAGTTCGAGGATAACACCCTCCAGGAATTTCCCTGCACTTCGGGACCAATAAACATCCCCGAATCTCCGAGTACTGGAGTAACGACTCGTGAAAAAGCTGCAAAGGTTCGCACTCCTGTGAAGGAAAACTTGAATCCTGTGGAACCAACTTCATTGGAAAACGAACGCCCCACTTCTCCAAGAAACCTCATTACAATTCCTTTCTCGAATGAATTTCAGAGTTTGCATCAACGAAAAAATCCGGAAAACCCGAAAGACGAGGGTAGGATTCAGCCTTGTCTTAATTGCAAAGTCAGTATCGATCTGAAGAAGATTCGGGACCTCCTTGAGGCCAAACCTCATCTATTTTCGAAATGTGACGAGTCCCATTGTAAATATAAAAACCAAGAGCACAAGGTGAATGGAGTTTGTAAGATAAAAAATAAGTGGTTGCTGATGAAATCCCAGAACGAAAACGATTTTTATGGGGTCTCCACGAGAAGTAGATTGCTGTACAAAAGTAACAGCATGGAGAATCTGAGTGTATCCAAAGAAACTGTACCTCCAAAAATAGAAGAGACGAAAAATCGTCTTACGACTCGGACGAGCCTTCGTCGAGGTCTGAAGCGCAAGTGCAGATTTTCTATGCCTTGTAGATGAATGTAAATGACTGATTTGATGATTGTGCAATCTATTTTAATGAGAGATCGATGCCTTATGATTACACTCTGTATAAAAAATATTAATAATCACTGTAAATTCCTTTCTTTATGTATGTATTTTATCTTTGGGGAAGTCTTTGACCTTCATAGGATAATCATCTTTTCCATTTTCGATGATTTGTTCATTTTTCGATAATTAACTTTCTTCTCTAAAGACTTAGTTAATTTTACGCTTATGTTATTATTATTTTTGATATGAATAGGTATACTAGGAACTTGTTTGATATATTTCTAAATGTTACTGAAATTGGAAATTCGACGCTTTTGTAACAATCCTGCCATCTGTATTTTACACTGTAGATTTAATAGAATATGTTACTTCTCCTTTTTTTTAACCACTTTCGTTATTTTAGAAAAGAATTCGTTTAAAGAGTAAATTTATCTATTTTTATTTGCAGTGTAAGGGGGATTGATTTTTATGTTTGTAAGTGGATATTGAAAGAAATCTTTTCTCAAGTCTTGAATGCAATATTCAAGTCATTACTGTGTGTATAAAGTAACGTTAATAAAAAAATGGGGTCATACTGCCAAGAATAAATTAATCTTTGTTTTATTGGAAATATTTTTTCATTTCAAAAAGGTAGCTAATTATTTATTTACCATACTTGAGACATAATTTTTTTTCTATTGTGGTAAAATGAACAGATTATTAATTTTAAAAATTTAATATTTATTCTCTAGTGAATTACATTTCCTTAGTCAAACTATTCTAAATTATAAATCCGCGAACCGCAACAAAATGCAAGTCAAAATAAAACCTAAGATCCCGAGACCCTTAACGCTTTTCTAGCATAATATCTCTCTAAAGCAGCTTCCAAAACTGGACCCACTGTCCTTTTCTCCCAAATAGAAACCTTTTTTTCTGCTCTCTTTCGCTTTGGCTTTTCCTCATCTTCTTCTTTCTCTATTTTACTCGATCCATTTTGAAGTTCTTTATTTTTGTCTTCATTTTCTTTATCCTTTCCCTTTACTTCTGGCGTTAAACTTCTCTTTCGACTTTTTTCTTCTTTCTTACTTTCTTCTTTCACTGATTCCTTTTCACTCTTTTCAGTTTTAAGGCGAGTTTCTTCTTTAGAATTTTTATCCTCCTCTTTTTCTTCTTCTTTCTCAATTTCGGGTTCGGATTCCGATTCCTCAACAACCCTTTTCCGATACTGCTTTATTTTCCTTATTTTCGTAAGAATCTTCGTCGAATCTTTACTTTTATCATTTTCTTCTGCACTTGAATCATTAACTGAAGAATCATCTTTGTCGAGATTTTGCTCAGATTTTTCAGTCTTAACATTCACTTCGTTTTCTTCTTCTTTTTCCTTTTTAATTTCAATCTTCTTTTCATCGAATTTTTGTTGGTAGAGATGTCTATAAAATCCTGACACATCGCTCTGTTTCGTAACATCGCCGATTGCTTCAAGCCTGTCCATTTCTTTTTCCTGTTCTTCTAGTTTCTTCATTTCTTCAAGCTTCGCCCTGTAAGAAGCAGTGACGAATTTCTCTTTGTCTTTAAACATTTCTCCCTCGGCTTCCCTTTCTTTTTGAACAATCCTCTCAATTCTTAATTCGTGTTCCTTCTTCCTCTTTTCGGCTGCTTTCATCAAGGTTCCGATGTACTTTGGTCCCTCCTTTTTCTTTTCTTCTTTCTTGACTTTTGGGTCTAAGTGAATTTTTGAGTATATTTCATCGTATTGGTAAATTGTTGGATCTTCTTCTAAAGCTCTTGCCGCATCTATTCGTGCTTGTTTCTTTACTCGGTTCTTCTCGCCTTCGGCTTGCAAACTTTTCTTTACCCAATCGACGCCATCGTCTTCGTCCAAATCGCTATCGTCGCCGAAAATGTTGGCCTTTCTTGGGGCTGAGAGTTGAGCCTTTTTTGGAAAACAGAGTCCAAACCTGGAATTATAATTTTAACAAACATTAGTTTTTTAGATTTCGAAGGATTTCGTATATAACGAATAGAAAAATTAGGATTTTTAAAACTCCTTGTAATTCGCAGAAAGAGAAAGATAAATTGAAGTTAGTAATTGGGTTAATTAAAATTTTCAAATAATTTTGTTTATAATTTATAGAATTTCGGGACGAGTTGCTAGATTGAAGGTTAAAAAGCTAGCACAACACATACAAATATTTTTCTTATTGTTGATGGTTATAAAAGAATAAATCAAAATTCTATCAAAGAATTGCTTCATTTTATTCGGACCTATGATTGAAATTTTTTAATTACTCGTTATCTATAAGAAAATAGTGAAATAGTAAATAAAAAGCTGAGGTTAGACATAAATTTACTTAAATATATATGAATAATTCTCTCTTTTTTTAAGGTAATGAAGAAATAGGTTAAAATTCCCAAGGAGAAATACTTACTGCTTCGAGGGCCCTGCCATTTTTATTAATTAGGTACTCGTTATTTAGAAAATAAAGTGAAAAATAGAATATTTACGAAACGTCAACAAACGTCAACAAACGTACATAGTATTTGTTTTGTCCGTTTCTTCTGTATAGAGCTGGCGCTAGTGTCGATTTATTTCTTGTCGGGCCGAGCCAATCACCATTGGCTCTAGAAGAATAAATTGACAGTGGCCCATCTACACATGTGCTTATTAGTTGTCATTTGGCGCGGTAATTTAAAATTCTAAAAATATATTTTTTGCTTTTCTTTAAAAATAAATGTTTATCAGTAATCATTAAAGAATGCTTATTATTTTAAATAACAGTTGAAATTTATTGGAAATTAAATAAAAAATAAGTTACTTATCTACAGTCGTTTTTAAAAGTGTAATAAATTTCATTAAAAAGTTTTATGGCTGAGAATTGTTTACAATTATAGTGTGATTTTTCTAAATGTTTAAAGTCATTTCAGAAACTGTTAAGAACTGCCATTTAAATTGTTTAAAATGTTCTTTACAACTTTTATTAAGATTGAGTATACTGTATGAAAAAATCGAATTTTAAATAAACTAAAATAATTATTTAATTAAGTGAAGTAATTTATATATGGTATTCATCTTGAGAGAAAATTGTTTGCATTCCGGGAAAGTCCTATCCGGGTAGATTTTAAAAATGAATAGTAATAAACTAGGTGACAGATAAGATTTTATCAATAGTTTCTAACAAAGTAATTATCTCTATGGAATTTATTAATAGAGCAATCAAACAATGCACTATCAACTATTTGAAAATTTGTTGACAGAATTATCTTAATCAATACGTGTACATAATCTATGAACAATCTATGTCACGTGATTAGATAGATAAATAAATAAATAAATAAGGTAATAAGGTAATAATAAGTATTTCAATAATAATTAAAATTTCTACATTAATATCAGTTAATATCTAATAAATTAGAATAAATTAACAAGCAATAATTATTTTTTATTGAAAGAAATTTAATTGCATCCAATTCTATAAAAATATATTATTTACTAATGATTTATTAATTAACAATTTCACGTACGATGAAAGAGATAAATATAAATTTTAAATTAAAATTAGGTAGCATATATTTTATCTTAATTTTCTACTTTCAATCTATTATCACGTGCAAGTGATGGAAGACTTAATATGATATAAGGATTTTAATCTTGGCTTATATTGATAAACGGAAATGTTTTATGAAAATTTATGTATTCAAAAGTTTCAAAGTAATTCCGGCCATACTGTTTTCTATCCGTTTTTATCGTTTTTTATCCATTTGTCTCAACAATTAAGTATAAATTTTTCTTTTATAAACTCGGAATGTAAACTTCAAACTTTTTACTTTCTCATCATCTAATTAAATTTTAGTATAAAATAGTTCACAAAATATATTTTTAGAATCTAGAAAACATGCTTAAAAGTCTTTTAAACCAATGAAGAACCTGAGACTTTTTTTTTAATACAATGGCACATGTTTTTCTTAAATTAGGATTTTAAGTGACTGACCTAACCGAATTGAATCATGCGTACGTGATGCACATGCAGTAAGGCTACAAATATTTTTAGTGATTAGAGATAAGGATTCGTTAATTTTATAGCAGTCGTTTGCATTCTTGTCTTGATAAAAGATAGAATCACCTTGCATCAAACATATTGTGATAAGGCTCATCAAAAGCTCTGATAATCGCACAATGCACAATTTCAGTACATTGTTTGTATTTATGTTTATCTTGTTCACAAGTTAGCAGTAAAATATTTGCTACATTGGCGCCAATAGACGATTTCATAATCCCCTTATCGGCTAATGTTAAACAGAAGATATTCTGGCAACTTCAATCAAGATTTCTTCAAAACAATTATAATTGTTCCATTTCAGAATATAATTAGTTAGATTTTTCACTTTTCACTTCATTTTCATTTCAATTTTCATTTTTCGCTTATTTTTAAATAAAATTCATTCCTAACTCTCGCAAAAGTTTTAATTCCTAATCCGAATAAATCCGATAAAATAAATAGCTTATAATTGCGATTTTACTAATTTTAAAATTCTGATATTTATATCGGTATTTCTATTTTTTGATATATTTATTACTATTTATACTTTGGCTCATATTCCTTTATTTTGAAAACCTTTTCGGCTAAAATTGAAACTGAAATTAAAAAATCCGATTTAAATTATAATGCAAGATTTTTACTGCATATTCTCTTCGAAATTTAATCTATTTCCATTAATTCTAAATTAAAAAAGGGTTGAATAATAAGTAAGATTAACGATTAATAATAAAGACATTTTATTGATCTAATGAAATCTCATTAATTACATAACAATGACAAAAGGTTATTGTATTATATTTTCAATAATTAATTGTAATTATACAGATATAAAAACACGGTAAAAAACATTAGAATAGGTCTTATTGTACTATGTTATACTATAACTATTCTTATCCCTTTTTATCCCTTTCATGATTTTATGATAATAAATCCATCTGCAAATTCAGAAACATTCACCATTAGAAATACGAATAATTTAATCCCAAAATTCTCTTATACATTTTAAAATAATAGAAAACAAACCATATTTTTCTAATCTGTCATATTCTAGCTTCGATTGTCATCCATATTTAATTTACTCAATGTGTAAATTCAGCTTCCTGAAAATGAAATAAGTTATCATTTCTAACTTATAAAAAATATCGAATTTAGCAAAAAGTTGATAAATACAAATTACACTTACATATTTAACGTAAGACAAGAAAATATCAAAAAGCATCGTCAACATGTTAATGTAAAGCACTCGATATTGTAGCGGAACAAATAAAAAGTTGACCATCTGTGCAGGAGGGAAAAAACACCAGTCCACCTAAAAAATAAATAACAACAATAAAAATACATTCATTAATCTCAAATCCGCTTTATAATCGATTTTCCTCAAATTTGCCAAATTAAATCAATGAAAAGTAAATCTGCATCACCTTCCATGTATGCAGAAACTTATGTTGGACTTCTTCATTAATTTCTTTGAGATTTCTTCTCTCAAGAAATCCATGACCGAAGAAAAAAATGGCAAGGCAAGTTGGACTTGAGAGCATCTGATCAGCAATTGTTTTCTTGAAAACTGAAAGGACTTTTGTCCCCGGCAATGATTTTTCCAAAAATGTGTAAAAGTAGTGGTGAAATGGTCCCTGGAGAAGACCAACAGTCAACATATTTCTCGTCCGAGTGAAGTCATATTCAGTTCTGCATGCTAGTACTTTTTTTCCTTTTTCATCTTCACCTTCAATTTCATTTTCAGGAATCGAATCCATTTTCGTGGATCGATTTTGCCTGAATTTCGCGCCTTGCTGATGTATGACATCCGCAGCAGCCATCATCAGTCCGCAACTTGCGGTGTTGGTGACCAACAAGTACTTCCCTAAAGAAAAAAACAAACAATTGTTCAATTTCTCAAAAGGTGGCGTGGAAATGATATTTATTAATGTTCATAAATAAAATTACACACCGAAAAGTTTGCTAAAGATGCCCATCTGATTAGCAGCAACTTCAGTCGAGTCCAAATTTGAATATTGATGTTACCAATTTCAAAATGGAGATGCTCGATTTCGGTTTGTCCAGAACCGAAATGGAAGTAATAAATCAGTGAAATTAATAAAAGTGTTAGACACTATTTGACTATATTTTGATTAAATTGTTCCTTGATCCTCTGGCGCTTGTGAAGACGAAAGGTAGGTCTGCCTCGAAGCATAACTTCCCCTCTTGGCCCAAATCGAATTATCCTGCGCGTTTTTCTACTTATTTTGAATCTTTCTCTTGCTTTTCCTGAAATTTAGAGTGCTCGATGGAGGAAAAATTCTTGGCTTTGACTTGCCAAGTATCCCATCGCGCACCGAAACGAAAATTGCAACTGATACACCGGGGAAGCAAGATGTCTGATAAATAAGCGATTCGATGCATTCTACGTCACACTTTGTTTGTTTATTTGCAGCTTTATCGCGTGCATTGTCGTTGTCAGTAGAAAGATTTCTTCGGGAAGCTTCAGACTATTTTTATCGGCAGATCTTCCTGATACGAATCTAGAGTGGTGCCGATGGATTATTATCGCTTTTTTTTCTTCTATAATATGATTTTTTCGTCTACTGAAGATTTTGTTGAGTGTTTGTTAGGTTCGAGGAAATGAGTTTGGTATTTAATTATTTGTTTTAATAAACTGGTAAAGGCGAGGGGTTGACGACTCGTTAAATTATTGGTGTAAACTTTTGAATCTCCAGAAATATATCTGAAATCTCCTGAAATATCTTAAGTCACTTGCAAAAACTTGAAGTCGTTTAAAAAGTCACTTAAATTCTCTATATTTTTAAATACTATTTTTATATATTCGGGATTTTGGTTTTTCAGAAAAAATATGTAAAAGTAAAGAAAACGTATTATTGTGTTCTTGAAATACAAAAATTTTTATGTATTTAGTTGCAGATATTTACCCGGCGTTGCTCGGGGTTTTAAAAGATTTCATAGAATTGAAATTAATCTTTAAAGAGACTTTAAAGAATTGCAAAATATTTTAAGTGATTTTAGTTTTAGAGAATTTTTAATTAAAAAATTTTCATTTTTCAAACGATTTTAAGACATTTACAAAAGATTTAAAACATGTAAAAGAATTTCAAGTAATTTTAATTGATTTTTAAAATCTTATGAAAATCGAATTAATTTAATTCGATTTTGAATCGCGCGCCAGATTATAGCCAATAGCAAAATTTCTCCAGTAGAAAACCAACGCGTTCTGCGCGCGCAGGCTACGCTGTTTCGGCAGGAACGGAAAGGGGAACTAAAGGGGAACTGCTCCAAAAGTTCAGAACTCATCTTCATCTGCTTGACTGCTTCATCAATCTTCATCTTCAGGTGTCCAGGTCTACAGATTATTTATTCTTCATAACCATTCCAGTTTCCAGAACTACTCTCAGTGTTAAAGATGTGACTAGGTGTGACCTTGAACTCTTGGTGGACTTCGGGGGTGAAGTCTGTCTTCATTCTTATCGTCGTCAAGATCAATTGTTAAGGTTTCGTCGAAAACTGCGTAAAAGCACTGTAAGTAAACAAAAATCATCTAAATATATGTGACTGGAATACTGTTTAATTGGTATTCTGGTATTATTTTGTTTGGTCAGCCCATTGCACCCACCTTGATAATTTCAATGATCATAAATTGCTAGTCGTGCATATAGTTTTCAATTATTTAAAGATATGTTAAAGTTTTTCTTGCTAATTGAGTACCAACTAACTGGCCCAAAATATCGTTAAATTCATTATTAAAATATAACTCGGCAGTTCTGACCCAAACTGCGTCGAGTTCTTGATTTAAATTTTTGTTGATTAAAGCTTTTTCAATTTTTTTTAAGGGTTATTCCTTGTGGAAACTGGATTGACTGGTTCGACATTATGGTCGTTCGTTCTTGTTCGACCATGTTCCTTTCACCTTTAAAAAGTAAACCTGAAGAAAGCTCAGGCTCGTAAAACTTTCGAGGAGGGCACATCGGTATTCGCAGACAAAGCGACTAACGACATGCTGGTGTCAGAGGACAATATGAGCGAAACAGATGCAGAGATGTGGTCTTCGTTTAACATTAAACAAAGGGATGCGGCTAGCATTGACACTAATATAGCGTCTAACGCCGGTTTATCTATGGGTGTAGAAAAAACGAGAGGACTCGGATTTCTAATGCTGGCCCCTAGCCGACCCGGGTCGGTTTTTCCCGATATTAATCAGAAATTAATTAAATTAAACAAAATGTTTTTTTTTGTTAGTTGTGAATCAACTAGCTGGCGCCCAAATTTTGTTAAATTCAATATACAAATTTGAATAAAATTATATTTGAATAAATATAAAATATTTTGTTTAAATAATAATGTCTAAAATATTATGTTTCCTTTTCTTGAGAACTTGTGTTGAATTGTTAAGAATAAAGAATAATCTAAAGAAACAATGACGGAAGAATGATTTATAATAAAAAGGAAAGAAGAGTGAAATTTGTAATTTATTGCAATATTGAACATTTTCCATATCAGAAAAGAATAATATAATTCTATACATTACTCACGTACAGATGATAAAACGCTCAAATAAGAGAAAACTGTCTTCATAAGCTAAAGGAATAGAGGAATTTAAGTTTTTATTATGTAGAAAATAAATTTTTTGAAAATAATATAATATAATGTTGAGTCGGCTTACATTGGTGTAAGTTTGATTATTGAGGATGAAGAACTTTCCAATAGTTACATTGCAATCTTTTATAGATCTCAACATCATCATTGACAAGAGTTTCTTCTGTCTGGGAGGCATTAAGTACCAATTGGCATTGTATCTAAAAATTTTCTCGATTAGATAAATTAATATTAAAAAACTTTAGAATCCTTTTGACAATTTTTAATTCGAATAAACCCTTAGGTCTAAGACAATGTTTTTAATTTTTAAATGATTGCAAGTACTAACATATAATTCGTTACAGCATCACTACCATTCATTAGCATTTGCCCAGTAAAACAGTTGTAAAAGAGGTGAATAGCTTGTGCAAGAAAATTAGTCAAGAACCTCATGACAAAGTCAGGTTCGTCAATTCTAACCACTATCTATAAAAAATTATTTATACATTTTTTAAAAATCAATAAATGCAATATTAATTAGTAAGAAATTAATAAATAATATTTTTAATTATTTACCATAACTCCTTGAAAACATAAAATCATCGCTGAAACTCCCATTGTGAAAGTTAAACAAGTCGCGAAACATGATTCAACATTGTTAGTAAACCTTAAACATATATTTTCAATAAATTTCACATTCAACTGAATATAAATATAAAATAGATATATAATACCTAATAAATACTTTTAATCCTTAATTACTAATTATTTATTTGTGAAATTTTAATTGGTATAAATACGCACACAATTATATCATTGTACAATTTCATGCAGGATATCGTTTCATTTTCTATTGTCCCATAATCATTTTTAGTAATAGTTAGATAGATTTCGTTGTCGTTTAAAATATTTTTCAATCGGTGTCTGTAAATTAATTAAAAGTAAAAGGAAAACATAATTTTTTCGAAAAATAAAAATCCCGAATTGGAATTTTGGAGAATTATTTTTTCGATATTTGTTTAAATTGTGTTTTTTTTTTGCAAAAAAAGGTGTCGAAAAATAAAATCGTGATTTGAAATGTAATTAAATTTTTAAAGAGATTGTTGAATATTAAATAATTCTAATTATTACCCTAAAACTAGGAACATTCCGGTGATATGTTTGATAAAACCATACAACATTATATCGAAAGCAGTTACAGTGGCTATACAGTAAATTCCAGCAATAGTAGAGTGGCAGAAAATGAAGTAATAATGTTCCTCTTTCTCAAAAATAATATAATTCACATCATATACGTAATTTCTTGTTCTTGTTTCATTCATCGGTGCAATGAAATCCAAAACAAATGGTACTAAAGCCACTAGGCAATATAACAATGTTGAGGACCCAATTAAAACTGAAAAATTATCAAAATAAAACAAATATTTCAAGCTGAGAGGGTTCGTGGCCGTGCTAAATTTAGTTGCTTCTAGTACGGACACGAACCCTCGATTTGTCGAAACGTTGGTAAATAACAGTAACAGAAATTTTGAATTAAAAATCACAAATCAATTATAATATATAAATAATTTATTACAACAATACATAAAGATGACAAATCGCCCTTCATCGGCAGCTTGCATTAAAATTTGCTTTTCCTCCTTGAAATTCATTGAAATAAATTTAAAGTTTTTTTTCACATCGTCCAACAGAATTTTCATCTAACGAAGAAAATTAATTTAAAAAGTATGTATAAAAGCAAAGGAAATTAATGGTATATTTTACAAAAACCAATGCCATTAAGGCCTTATAATACCGACATTTTTTTGTCTGCAACGCTACGTCTACATTTATTGAGACATCAAATTGAAAATTTCTAAAATTAAAGAAAATATGCTAAGGTATGTTTATTTGGTCTTAAATTTTTTTTTTACAAATGTCAATATTTAAGACCAGATAAACGTACCTCAGTGCTTTAGCTTCAAATTCAGAAATTTTCAATTTGATATCTCAATAAATGTAGACTTAGCGTTGCAGACAAAAAAATGTCGGAAAGGTAGGGATCGGGTAAGTCTTACATGGCCTTAAAATATTGAAGTCAAAGCATAGGATAATAATAAAAAATCGTTTTCATATTTTCTACGTCAATTTTAAATATGAAGAAAGTAGTCGGAATTGTATACCTACTTTTGATGTTTGAGTAACGAGAGTTAAAAAATTAATGAAATAAAACACGCCTGTCATACACATGGGAATCCTTTCAATGACAGCATCAAAATCGTCTCTGGTGTCATACATAGCTACAAACTACATTTCCAGATTTTATATGCGTATATTAAATTATTATTATTAAAATAATTAGATTTTTTTTAAACCTTAAGGGCATGTTTCCGATCCCTACCTTATCGACATATTTTCTCTGCAAATTTACTTCTAAAATTACTGAGATATCAATTTGAAAATTTCTCTAATTAAGACTAAAGCATTAAGGTACATTTATCTGGCCCTAAATATTTACATTTATAAAAAAAATGTTTCAAAATAATTTTTTTTATTTTTATAAAAATTTAAGATCAGATAAACATACTTTAGCATATTTTATTTTATTTTAGAAATTTTCATTTTGATATCTCAATAAATTTAGAAGTAACTTTGCTGAGAAAATGGTGTCGGTAAGGTAGGGATCGGGTAAGTAATACATGGCCTTAATATGAAAATTCAATTTTATACGTACTGATGAAAGGTTGGCTACTATCATGATACTATTACCAATAATTCGTGTAATGCTTCGTTGCCATTTACTTTGATAAGGCCATTGTCCCACCGCTGTCAATACGTACTTATTGACGGAAAATCCAGGAATCGTTGTATAGTTTTCATTTTCCATATTTTTATGTGACATTTCTCAAAAAGCCTTATCAATAAAGAAGAAAAACTCTTCGATGAAGCTGAAAATATTCTTTATTGTTATACTTTTCCTACACAGAAAAAAAAGTTTTAAATTAAGCCCGAAAGGACTAGTTTGTGTTTGTGTTACTGGCTTAAAATGTAACACAAACTAGTCCTTTCGGGCTTGATTTAAAACTTTTTTTTTCTGTGTAGAACAGGAAAAGGAGGGGTAAAATTTGCTTTTACATATACATTGGAATTCAGTGATTTACAATATTGAAAAAAAACTTTTAATTTCAAAAGATTTCATGACTATTTCAAAAAACTTCCAGAAATTAAAAAAAAAATCTCAAAAAGATCAGCAAAGGGTTTTCAAGAGATTTTATAAGCAGAGATCAAGATATTTCATGACTTTAAAAGATTTTAAAAAAAATTTAAGACTTTCATAAATTTAAAAAGAATTCAAGAAAACTTAAAAAAATATTATTGTAAGAAATTAAATAAAAATTGAAGGGGTTTCATAAGATTTAAAAGGATTTAAAATATTTCGAGGGAAATTAAGTTTTGTTCAAATTATTACTTAAATTTCCTTTGAAGAGACGTGAAGAATTTTAATTTTTACAATTACTGGGGTGCATTTACCTTAATCTTGAAATCTTTATTCATAAAACAAAATTTCATTCTTGAAGTTGCGATAATTTCACCCCTTCCCGGTAAGAAGGAGTTGATTGAACTACATAGAAATGAGTAGGAATATGGGCGATTTTTCAATTCTTTTAATCTCATTCAATGTCATTTTTGAATGTAAACACTTCAATTCATTTTACAGATTTGCGTTTGTATCGTTTCAATCTTGTTAAATATCGCGACCAAAAATTTACACGTTTTAATTTTCACGGACGTGATTGATTTGAAGTCAATTTAATTCTGTCAAAAATGAGCGCATTCTAATTCTAACGAGAGTGATAGATTTGAAGTCAAAGTAATTCTATTTAATTCTCTAAGGCGATTGCAGTTAATTTAATCCTTTCCTTGACATACAATTGTCAACATTTCAATATAAATTCAATTCTGCACAATTGATCTGCATTGAAATGTTCACAATTTAGCTCAAATTCACAACACTTTTAATTGAAAGCAATATCGTTTTTGAACACTTTCGAAATCATTTCAATTCATTTCAATAAACTCCTTCTTACCGGGTTGCCTCAAGTTTCTTTTTAGCCAAGCCAGAAAGCTTCCAAGAGTGTGAAAAATGTTTTTGAAACAAAGTTTCTGCCAATTTCAAAGCCAAGTATTCAGCATGCAGTGTAAAGCTACAATGAAACATAATATGAGACATATAGTCTTGAAATGTATTTCTTCGCTAGCAATTATTATTCCTTCTAAAAGGAATATATCGACAAATTTCACCCTTTTCATATTATTTGAGAGCTTTAGACTCTTTTGCTTTTGAATAATAAATTTAGCAAGGCTGATTTTCTGGAAATGTATGGCGATATTGTAAGAATCAATTCCTTATAATTATGTGTCACATGACACAAGCCACATGCAGCGGGTGCAATATAAGAAATATAATTGCGGGTGCTTAATAATTAAAAAAGTAAATGGTCTCCAGGAAATAAAGGGTTCTTTATACATTCTTGACATGTGCGACATACTCGACTGAAGTATCAAGTTGAATCACTTACATTTTGTTCGTTGCACACTAAAAAGGTATAATAGATAAATGTTCCTCTTTCTTGTGAATGGCTTGAAAATAAAAGTAAATTAAATCGCCTCAAAGTTAAAAATCATTGCTAGCCTATTCGCATACATTTTAATTGAAATGCATGTGTCTTACACTGAATCAAATTTATCGCTGAATTATTTTCACTATATTATAATCCAAATTGCTGTTTCTAAGAAATTGCTGAGCAATTCATTAAATTAACGCGAATTTCTTGAGGTTTTGAGTATTTTTAATATAATAAAAATTTGCAAGATTTTTTTTAATGACGCTCAGTGTGCCTCGTACATCGAGACTGAGGATTTGGTTCTAATAGTTTTCGCTTGAAAATTTTCGCGAAACACGTACAATTTTCTACTATTAAGATGTACTGTCATATATGAAACCAATTTTTATATATCAAGCCTTTCAACGATAAAAAATAATTGCAGTGTAAAGCCCTTGGGATAATTTCTTTTCAATTCAGATGTATAATGGGACTAAGCTTAATAATTTATTTTATACTGTGAATTCAGCATAGGAGGGCTAAAAATAAGTTTGAGAGGAACTTTCAATGGCGGTTAATAATTAAGCGAATGTCACAAGTGACAAGATAATATTTTCTATACCTTTGATGATTTCTGACCTGCGGGATTGATGTTTATAATTTTTATAACGAGAGTACTTATACTTTCCAGGTGGTTAAGAGTGCAAATCGTCGTAAAAGATAGAGAAGTTGATTTTTTTAAATGTACTGTCTAGAGCTGAAGCCTTACATCAAATGGCATGAGATTTTTGTAATATCCTTGGGGCATTGGCCTTATTTGTCGCCCTTGATAACATTAGTTATGAGACTTGTTTTGGGATTTTTTTTAATTACACTGAGTGTGCCTCTCGTATGTATATTTATGCAGTTTAAAAATTAAATAAACTTGATATGTACTTTGCTTCATTTCTCATTATGATGAAGTTGCAAATGCATTTGCTTCCTAATAGAGAAAAAGATTTTTTTTAATTTAAAAAAATGTATTTTTTTAAATAAAATGTATTAATATTAGATGATTCGATTTTTTACGATGCAAGAAACGTTTTACTTTCTTATATTAGCTTTGAATTTTAGTTTTTGAAGAATTATAGATAAAAAGAAAACTATAATAATTTTTCTTAACGTTCCAGGCAATATGTATTTATAAAGCACGACAGAATTTTGATCGTTTGTTAGAATGCCTCCCAATGACTGTAACTGTTCTTATCATAACGTGGGCTTACTTTATCTTTTTCATCATTAAAAGAAAAAAGGTGAATTCAAATAATTTTTTATGTTGAAATCTATGAATAAATCGTCTAGGGATAAAATATATTATTTTTTAAAGGATTTTAGACAGGTATAAACAGAATTTTTTTAAAACAAAATAGTGAGTATTGATACTTATAAAACTTGTTAATTAATTTAAAATTTGCCAATTTAATTTAACAATATTTTACACGGAGAAAACTGAATATTAAACCGTAATATCTAGCTATTTAACTATGGGACGACAATCTAGATATTTAGATATAATATCTTGATATTAAAACTTAATATCCAGAGATTAAAATATTGGATGTTAGAATATTTGGATTATATATTTTAATATCTAGATATTATATCTAAATATCTAGATAGTCATCCCATAATTAAATAGCTAGATATTACGGTTTAATATCCAGTTTTCTCCGTGTACGAGAATTTAAAGAAATTTAATGAGAGTTTACACAACTTACTGGGTTTTTAACAAATTTTCAAGGCTTTCACGGGATTTTAAGTAATTCTTAGTAATTAGTAATTTTACGAAATTTATTGTGATATTATGATTTAATTTTTGTATTAAACCTGGGAGAAAATACAATATATTTTTTACGATTGGGGCAATCAAAGGAACTTTAATTTTTTGAGCTACTCTATTATATATATTTCAAAATTACAGCTATAAACATCTTTTTTCAGCTGTTAGATTTATTAAATCATGTATCGGACGACTTTGAAACACTTCAATCATTTGAGGCTGAATTTGAAATTTTAAAAGAATCTGCAAAGGAAGGAAGATTTGCTGCTGTTGCATATATAGGTAATAGGTATTTATTATTAAATTATTTACTGACATATTTATTGAAAATTTTTTAGAAATTTATAACATGGAATATATAATAGAAGATTTTAAAAAATGTTATTGTAATTTCTTAGTGTACACAATATTTTCCACGATCATTTATTGCTCCATAACATTAATGCCACAAATTTTGAATGTTATTGTTCCTCTTAATGAATCACGTCCAAGATCTTACGTGTCGGAGGTGGATTATGTTTTTTTCGATAGGAATGAACATTATCTTTTCACATATTTTCACACTGCAATTGTGGGAAGCTACTGTGTAATGATTATAGTTGGCTTCGATGTGATGCTTTACTTTTTCATTCAACATGCTTGTGGTATGTTTCGCGTTTTGCGGTAAGTGAAAATTTCTATTCGCATAAAATGTGGAGGTAATCTGCTAAATATTTCACAGTGGAGGAAATTGTATAAAAGCAGAAGTATGTAATATATTGTAGAAGAAGTCCTAAGGTAAAGAGTAAAGATTAAGTCCTGTTTCTTAAAATTATTAGAAATCTCATAAAATTCCATGAAATCACTTTAAAAATTTCACAACATTTTTATATGGTAAAACTCATAAAAATCTCTGAAATTCTTTGAAACTGCCTTATCATCCATTAAAATTTCGGGACGTCCTTAAAAATCCAGAGAATCTTTTAAACATTAGAAATACTCTTGAAATCCCTAAAAATTTGACGACAACTTTAGAACTCCTTTTTAATTTTATGAAATCTTTTGAGTCATAAAAATCTTTTGAAATTTATCAATTTTATCATTACTAGTCAAACTTTAAAATTCTTTAAATTCCATGCAATATTTTAAAACCCATAAAAATCTCTTAAAGATCATAAAAATCACTTGAAATTTCTTAAAATTCTACGCAATTCTTCTTTTAGAAATCCTAAAGTTCTTTTGAGTTTAGTAAAAATTATATGAAAATTGTCAAAATCCTTTAAAATTCTTAAAAAGCTTTTGAAATTTTTCTCTGAAAAAAGTGGTGTCACAAAATATGTTTCGAAACTCTGCCATACATTGTTGCTACAAATCTGATTGGCTTTTTAATGACTAGTTTACTAGTTTAATTAAATTAAAATTGACCTTTACAGGTATCGATTAAAACATATCACAGAAGTTATAGTTACTGATAATTCGAAAAATTATGAGGAAAATATGAATTTTGAAATATTTCAGAGGGCTGTTACTTGTGTGAAAATGCATCAAAGAATACTCGAGTTAGTATATATTCACATAATATAAACATACATTCTATTACTTTTTGTATCTATATAATATAAATTTAATAATATAAATTTATTATGTATTGTATAATGTATATTATATCTCTTTTTGAAATAGTTTTACTGACAGCATTAATTCATGTTTCTCAATCTGTTTGTTAATATGCATCGAGGTTACAATAATACTACTGAGTTTCCAAGGAGCGATGGTATATTTTTTTATTTTATCATTTCTTTTTCTAACCACTATAGTAATTCAGTATTTTAATAGAAAAAACAAACGGGTAAAGATTATTCGCTTAATATTTCTGTCTTCGGTAAATCGTTTTTTCTTGACAAAAAAATGTTTTAATCCACAGATAATTTTTAAATTAGATGAAACGCAATTCGTTATAAGATATGGCACTTATGCTTTTGCCCAAATCGTTCATTTACTTTACAACTCTATAACTGGTCAAAAATTAGTGAATCATAGTAGTGACGTCACTAATTGCATGTAAGTAAAAAAAGTCACCAATGTAACAAAAAATGGTTATTAATCATCATTAATTTTCTTATCTATATATAATATTGTCAAAATATATATATATTTTTTTTAGATATGAATCGCAGTGGTATCGTACACCACGAAAAATACAAACAATAGTTATAATAATGATGATGAGAAGTTTGAGAGAATCTAGGGTGAAAATTGGAAATATGTTCATTTTGTGTTTGGAAACATATTGCTCAGTAAAAATCATTACTTTCAGTTAATTAAAAACATGAGACTTACGAGCCTTACCATATTTAATACATACATGTTTTTATTACAGATTATGAAAACAATTTTCTCGTATTTGAGTGTCCTCACTACCACCAAAGAATAAAGGACGATCTTGACATTTTTATTTTCTTAATTTCCCATTCTAACGTCACTATATATATTCTGGACCGGTTTGGGTCTTTGGGACATTCGGGATTTGTCCCGAATGTCCCAAATGTCACTCGAATGATCGAGTGAAAGTCACAGTAATACACTATAAAGATTTAAAAATTATTTTATTTCAAAATGATTATGATCAGAATCTTATATCTGCATCAAATTTAGAACATATATCACCATGAATATTACATAGTAATTGTCATCGTTAATTTTTCATGATTATATTAAGCATTGTATAATAATAATAATAATAATTGTTATTGTTGTTTTTCTTTTAACATAATTCTTAAACACATTTGTAATTATTTAATTAAAAATGATTCAGAAAGGATAATCCGAATTCTAAAGAAAAACTTTATAATTAAGGAATATTCATTTTGGAACCATTTAAAATTAAACTTATAGTCATGCAATATTAAGAATGTATTATCTTGCATTGTCCGATAGTATTTCTACGACTTCCAGAAGGGCACATTTTTGTAGGCGCTGTTATAATGTTTAAATTTCTTTGAAAAGTGCAAACGAGCGCAAAATTTTCTGGATGGATTGTTAAAAAACCATTGAGAAAACAATGTGGGCCACTTTGCCAGAGATGATAACAGCCACCATTATAAGGAACTAGACCTTCTTCAAGACACGGATTTTTTTCACATTTTGATAAATTTTCTCCTGGCGGGAGCACCAAATATTGTTCAGGAGGACAAGGTCCTCGTTCATAAGCTGAGTAACAAGAATTCGTTTCAGAATAATATAAATAAGAATTAAAAGCGCAATCGCAGATCCATTCTGTTGAATTTTCATTTGATGGGTAGAGAGACATGAACATTGGACATTTTTCTGGAGGCGTCTGTAAAACAAGAATATATATTATATATATTATATATATATATATA
>UCOH01001761.1:2067-18193 GCA_900474275.1 Synergus japonicus
ACTAGATCGCTCGAAAGCTGCTGTTTCTCGTGTTGTAAACCCGCCTACATGTGTTGTAATGGCTCCGCTCCTCGTTTCCGCGCTCGATCTTTCTCCATTTTTCTTCCAGCGGATGGCCATCTCTTCGTCATTAACTCCCAACTGTTCTTAACTTCCGTAACACTCGCGGAAAACGGATTTCCGAGCTTGTTCTCGTACTTCCTTCTGATGATGTTTCTATTGCCTTTGTTAATGGTTCCGTTTAGGAGAAAAAGTTGATGCGTCACAAAACACGATTATGATGTCAAGAAGACATGGAAAGATAAGGGATTTATTGAAATTAAGGTGTGCATGTCAAACTCGAGAGTCATTTTCAGAAGTCAATTCTTTTTGTCTATTTTTCATATCACTAGAATATCGTTTGCTTCTTAAACTCTTAAACAACTCCTCTTAAAACTCCTTAAAATCACTTAAGATCAATTGAAATTCGGTTACATAAATTGATATCCTCTATAATGTCGGTATAAACATATCGGTTACACATGAATACTTCATATGCTTAAAATTGGAAGAATCATTGGAGTTTGGAACATGACCGAGGCCTTGACCACGAAATCGCGGGAAGCTTTCGACATTTTGGATCTCGGTGAGGTCATCTGAAAAGCCAGTCATCATTAATATTACACCAAAGCGGGGCTCGACGCTCGCGTCAGATCTGTGCCGACCTCTTTCGGCTCCAGATCGCTATAGGATTCGCTTCTAGAATCGAAGGTCGAAACTCGATCTTCAAATTCTACTAACGTGTGTATACTGTATATAGTGTAGGTACGCCTCTTCTACCAATGGTTCCAATCTCATCCTGTGCGAGATATACGTAGTCTCGCCAAGGTTACAGCATCCCCCGTCATCTCATTATACCCCCGCACTGCCAAACGCGATGTTGATGGATATCTGCTGAGAAGCCCCTCGAAACTGAGATGCAATTATAGCGACGGGACGTTCTATATGTCGACATTGTGGTTGCCCTCCATGTCAATGACGACTGATGCGAATCCCATTTACGAACGATGAAAAATGCGGATCGGGTAGACGATCTAATAAGACGATCAGTCTTTGTTTTCAGAGAAAAAGAGTTCAGCTTTGAAGCTGAACTGATCAGTTCAATTTTCAGGAAATTGTAAGAAGAAATATATAGAATTCAGAAAATATTTCATTAGCAGAAATTTACCTTGGGGAAGGTATTTTTGATCTCCTGAACAATTCTTCCCATGGGACTTATACGTATAGTTTTACCATCATGACACCCTTCAATTGTTCAATTGTTATCTGAAGTCTGAAGAAAAGGGTGGCAGCTCTCCTCTTTCTAGTTAGCGTTTTATAAATTAGATTCAAGCAAGTGATTAATTTTTCTTGTGTTTTTTGGAGGACAGGTATGAATATCTGGGCGATTAGAATGGACAAGTCCTGACGACAGCTGATCCGAAATTAGCATGATTTCAGTTGGACGTGCCATTGCATAGTTAATGTAGCTGGAGTCCCGGAGTGTGGCAACATTTAAACACGACAAGGGGTTGCTTGAACTGTGATCGAGGAGAAGCCATAAGTCATGGAGACGCGAATCCGTGGGGGTTGCTCTGTTTGTGTAAAGACCTCGTTTAGTTACCTCCAACCCTTTTACGCTCTTCGTGACGATGCGTAACCTCATCGATGTACCGAGATATTTAAACGCCTCCGATTCTCTCATTCAACATGACATTTAAATACGGTTTTTTCAATTTATGGATCATTTTTGCAGCATCCCCTATACACAGAAAAAACAAGATTAAAAACTGACTTAAGACTGAAATTCAGCCTAAAAACTGATTTCAGCTGTAAACACTTTCAGTCCTTGTTTTTTCTGTGTATCTCAACGTCAATATTATATAGGATCCAATTTTATAATACTGTGGTATCAAGCTTTAAACTCACTACTCTCTAAATCTGAACCAGCGAAAACCACTCTCTAAATCTGAATTAGTAAAAAAATAATATTTGATGGTAGTAGTTTTCTACTAATTCATATAGCGCCGATTCGTTTACTACTAATTAATAAAAGTCTACCAATTCAATATGTAAGTCTAACGTAATAAATGAATTATAGTAACTACATCTACTAAAGGAATGAGTAATGGTACTACTAAATGAATTGATACACTGTAAAAAAAAATGCAATTACTTAGGTGAAGTTTTATATAATTACCGTAGCTGAATGAATATTCAATCAAAAGTAGTTGAATTTTCAATCACAGTAAATGAAAACTGGTTGAATTTTCAATATATTTCTAACAGTGCATGTTGGTCTCTCTTAATTTTTTAGCGAATTAATTTCACTGATTTAATTAGTGATTAAGTATTTCACTGATGAATCAGTGATTTGAGACTTTTCACTGATCAATTCAGTAATTAGTCACTAATTATCAATAAGTTCTTACTAATTTAATTAGTGAGCCAATATAACCTTTACAAATTTCAATAAAGTATACTTATTATTTTTGAAAATCAAGTTCCAATTTCAATCTATAATTTCAATAATTATGGAAATTTGGAATTCATCACAGAAAAAACAAGGACTAAAAGTGTTTACAGCTTAAATCAGTTTTTAGGCTGAATTTCAGTCTTAAGTCAGTTTTTAGTCTTGTTTTAAGACTAAGAAGTCTTGTTTTTAGATTTCTTAGTCTTAAAACAAGATTAAAAACTGACTTAAGACTGAAATTCAGCCTAAAAACTGATTTCAGCTGTAAACACTTTCAGTCCTTGTTTTTTCTGTGTATCTCAACGTCAATATTATATAGGATCCAATTTTATAATACTGTGGTATCAAGCTTTAAACTCACTACTCTCTAAATCTGAACCAGCGAAAACCACTCTCTAAATCTGAATTAGTAAAAAAATAATATTTGATGGTAGTAGTTTTCTACTAATTCATATAGCGCCGATTCGTTTACTACCAATTAATAAAAGTCTACAAATTCAATACGCAAGTATAACGTACTAAATGAATTAGTAATGGTACTACTAAATGAATTGGTAAATGTATTTTTGGTTACTATTTTAAATGGTAAATTTAAAGTTATCTTGAGTCAACGGAACACTAAATTTCACTTCTAAAGTCCGAAAATTACATATACTGGTTTGCATTTTGAATATTGGGTATTGTTTATATTTTATTATAATCAATATAATAATATGAACTCAGAATATAATACCTATATAAATTGAGATAACATTAAACTTTTAAAATTCAAGAACCACCAGACAGTATTTAAAACATAAATAATTTAGATAAGTTTCCAATTGATTTCTACTAATTGAATTAGTAAGTTGGTACTATTAAACAGATTAGTAGAAAATCCTTACTAATTAATTTAGTAACATAAATCTTACCATTTCATTTAGTAAAATGTCAAAAAATTACTAATTTAACAGTTAAAGCAGTCGTTACTAATTGCATTAGCAAAATTTTTACTAATTCATATTTAGAGAGCATACCAAGTGAATCGCCATCAATCAGTGAAATTCGCTGATGAATCAGAGAATATCACACCCTTCATGAGAGAAATTCTGCTGATTCATCAGCGAATTTCACTGATTTGGTATAGTTTTCGCTGATTCAGATTTAAAGATTCTTGTATTTAATGACATGTGATACTTTACCATAAGTGAAATTAGTTAAACCAATTATACATTCATAATAATAGATATTTTTAGGTAATAAGAGTCAGTAAACCTTTGGCTTATGTCGGTGAAGGTTTATTTACTCTAATTTGCTCAAATATCTATTATTATGAATATATAATTGATTTAACTAGTTTGCTCTTATGGTAAAGTATCACATTGTCCTTAATGTATTTTGTATGTAAAAAAAATTAAAAAGTACGATAACCATAATAGAATTATTCTATATGATGTATTTAAATTGTAAATATTTTGTGAACACTGAGCTTCCTCACACACTCTTAATTCGAATCAGTAATTTTGACTGTTTCAAATCAGTCATTTAAGCGACTGATGAAAGCAGTCATTTATTTATTTAATCAGTCATTTTAAATGATTTAAGCAGTTCCTTTGATTCATTTAGTCAGTCATTCTAATTAATTTAATTAGTCATTTTAGTGTTGTAATCAGTAATTTTGAGCTTTGAAATCAATTATTTTGATTTTTGAAATCAGTAGTTTTGGCTGTTTCAAATCAGTCATTTCAAGCGACTGATTTTTATAGGTTTAATCGGTCATTTCGCTTGATATAATCAATCGTTTTAATTGATTTAATCAGTTACTTTAATTCATTTAAGCAGTTACCTTAATTCATTTATGCAGTCACTTTGATTAATTTTATCAATCATTCCAATCAATGTAATCAGTCATTTTGATTTTTTAAATCAGCCATTTTGACTGTTTCAGTTCAGTCATTTCAAGCAACTGATGAAAGCAGTCATTTCGATTGATTTAATCAGTTGTTTTAATTGATTTAAGCAGTTACATAGATTACTTTAATCAATCACTTTAATTAATTTGATCAGTCATTTTGAGTTTTGAAATCAATCATTTTGATTTTTGAAATCAGTAATTTTGAGTTGTTGAATAATATGGAAGAATTTAATGCAGGATATTAATTTAAAAAATAATTATAATTATATTCTTACAATATTATATTGTATTAATAACGTTAAAAAATTGATGTATAATAAATACCATTCTTTGCTTTAAAGAATTGTTTTATGGAGTACTGTCTAAACTTGAATCAGTGAAATTTAACTGATTACCAGTCAAAGTTCACTGATTTGCAGTGACTCTTTTCTAACGACATGAATCAGTGAAAAATCTACTGATTCTCAGTGAATTTTCACTGATTAAAATCGTGAGAAAAAAGTCACTGAAAATCAGTGGAATTTGACTGATTCAGTTGTAAAGAGAAATTTGAAATCTCAGATAAAAATTATTGAAAATTTCGAATTTTTCTCTAGTTTCTTGAAAGATCAAGAAATTGACTAAATCAACACTTATTTGGAAAACATTCTAAAGAATGTTGAAAATGCACTTATTATTATTTCCAATGATAATATCGGCAGTTAAAATAATAATTCATAACAAAAACACGAATCGATCATGAAATTCAATTTAATTGAATTTCCTGTTATATGCATAAATGTTACCTTCGTTTGAATGAGAGATTAATCGAGTTCACGTTAAATTTTAATTTAATTAAGCGCGCTCGAAAATCCAGCCCACGTTGATGGAATCAGCCCTTTATCATTAGGGAGCGGCAGACTTTTTTCATGTTCCACACAATATTAAAATAATCGATTTTCTAACGCAAAATTGTTAAGTTCGTGATAAGAAACTAATCATCTCTCGTTAGAGAGATTTTACAAAAGTTCCAATTTTTTCCAACCAATTGTTTAGAGCTTTTTACCAATTTCTGACTGGGACAGTTAAAAGTGATTTGTTTATCGTGAAATTTTAAGTTTTTCATATTTTATAAAGATTCTAAAGAATATGTTAGTTTTCAAAAAATTTAAAGTAATATGCGATAATTTTGAAAAATATCAATATCTATTATTGAAAATTTATGCCTATTCTGTTAGGCATATTAATTCCATTTCTGTTAGGGAAATTTGTCTGAAAGTCAGAAAAAAGTCAGGTAAATTTCAGGAAAATTGAACATTTGAATCTTGTGGCCACCCTGATAATGCTTCTCAATGTATAATATAATAAAGCTAGTTCTGAATAAAAGCGAAGTTTCGGGCATCAGTTTTTGATTAAAGTTTCGTCAAAAATGGTACGTCAAATTTCGCGTGCACGAGAAAGCTTGAAAGAAAGGAAGCGAGTCTGGAGAAGGCATTTTGTGAGAAAAGTGAGGTCGAAAGCAACCTATTCCTGCAGGCTGCTACTCGTGGCTCCCCTCAGAACAGCCGCCGTCGGCAGGCAACTCCCCCTCCCCCTCATGGATCTCTTGTCACGAAAATCATTAATCTTGCTATGTTTTCTTCTCACACACTCAGATGTGAATTTAGACTCGAGTCGCAAGGATCATGCCGCAGCTTCCAGCACTTTACACACCGAAGGATATGTAATATTGGTACCGTTTGTCGTCGCCATTATTGAAAGTTCAGAGATCGACATCACATAACGAATGACCAGTTCCACTTCTTTAGAATATCTCTACATTCTCTATTTTTGTCCCTAAAAAAACATGCCATTCAATAAAATAATTTTTTATAACTAGAGATTTAAAGAGATTTTAAAAAATTATCAGTGTTTTTATAATAGTAATTTCAGTATAAATAAGAGGTTTCACAAATTGTAAAAATACTGAAACATTTTTTTTTTTTATCAAATTACTTCAAAATTTTGAAACTTTTTTGAATGCAATTTTGCAAAATCTCTTGAAATATCTTTAAATTTCCTAAAATTACTTAAAATCTTGTAAAAATTCTTGAAAATCCTTAAATTCTTGGAAGTTCTTTTATAATCTTTTAAAAATTTTCAATATTATTTAAAATCATTTGAAAAAATTAACAAAATGTGTAAATTAATTTAATTTCAAAAGGAAAAACAACAATCCTATTTTACCTTCCATTTCAAACATATTAGTAATTCAATTAAATTGATGGACTTATTTGTTTCAATATTTTGTGCAAACTGAACGCACGCGCAAAGTTATTCACCACCCTAAAAAATGAGTTTCTATATGTATGTAGAACGTAGGAAAAAAATTTTAATTACTGCAAACAACCATTAAAAAAGTACTCAAAATTTAAAGAATTATCTATGAAGTATATAACCGCCTCCAAACAATTCTACGCCCCATTGAACGTAATATTCGGAATTACACTCATCTCCCGATTGAGGGCACTCCGATCGAGGGCACTTTTCATGCTTGGCTGATTTTACCCAAATGAATATAAGAACTACAGAAGGTTTTCTGAAGTTTTTCAACGCTTCTTAAACTTTCTCTTTTTAGATTTTCAAATAATTTTATTAGACCTTGATGTCCTTTAAAAGAAAAATGATGAAAATATCGTATATAAATATTACCTCTATCCTAAAAAATTCTATAAAATTCTTTGACAGACAGTAAGATTCCTTAACATTTCCAAAATCTCAGAAGATTTTAGGGAATTGTGAGGAAGTTTAAGATTTTTTAAACGATTACATGTGATTTTCAGGAATTTTATGTAATATGAGGGAATTTTTGAGAATTTTTTGAAGTATTTCAACGATTTTTATTATTTTATTTTTATTTTTTTATTTTTTATTTATTTAATTTTCTTCTTGAAAGAAGACATATTTCTAACTCTAGAATAATATATTCGTAATACAAAATGGAATGAGAACATATATCGTTCCTGGAGAATTTATTATTATAAAAAATGTTTTCAAATAAAATTATTGCATATATTTTATATTTAAATAAGTTTCCTGTATAAATACATGAAATTTCAAGCACTTTAGATACACTATGAAGAAAGCTGTTATTATTATAGCTATTGAAGAATATTTTCTCATCGAACATAATCTAACAATTTTTTTCAACTGATTCCGAGCTGATCCTTAGTCCAGATGAAATGTAAGCTGCTTGATCGAGTGGTAATTAGTATCTTGTATTATACATGCTTCATTAACACTTATCTGTATTGCATAACACTACTGACATGTCATTTTATTATGAATATAATTCAAGATTAATGATGCTATCTCCAGTATTATTGAAGGGTTAAAGAGCTCACACGAGATCGAAAGTCTATTGTCTGCACCTAATATACACGTTTTCATAAAAAAAAAGAAAATTAAAAAAAAATACTTGAAGTTAAATATACAAAAATTGCAAATTTTTATATTTTAATATAAACGACAAAACTTTACTATCTTAGCCACCTCGCTTCCCTACAATTTAATATTCTGATTCATATTTGTCCTGCGAAATCGATAGCGAGATATAATTTTCAACACCAGAGTTGAAAAATCTAAAAAAAATCAGTAAAATTCACTGAAGAATCAGTGAAAATAGTTGCTAACACGAATTAGTGACCTAATGCTCCTAGATTTAAATAAAAGAGATTATTTAAGGATTATTTATCCATAATCGTGAGGACAATAAGTGAAAATTATAATCCTTTAAACATTCGATAGTCTGAATTTTCAAGACATCCTTAAATTATCCTTTATTTACAATTTCCTATTCATTGTCTATTCTTCTCAGCTATCTGCGTAGAGAAAAAATCAGAAACGAGTCTGTAAAGGTAATTGACATGTGTCAAGAGTTGTACGCAATGGGTCACGAGCCATAACACAGTTCATCATTGGCAGCACCTCCTCACGGATGCAACTGACTCCACGAAATTAATGGTCTCTTCTCTGATATTTTCTTGCTGCATTTTTAATACATGTGTCTTCAATGTGGAAAGCCTCGTGTCTTTAAGAGCGAAGGTTATCCTGCAATTATATGACCAATAGGAAAGTTATTGTTATTGAAGTCAAATAAAAAGACTTTCAATACTTGTCTAACGAGTTATTTATTATTATTTCCAGACCTTTTTCCTTAAAATCATCCTCTTCACGAATTACCATTTTATATATTTAAAAAAATGTTTTTTCTTTTTTTTTAATACATTTAGGTATTCTCGCATTTAAATAATGCAATAAAACTGTGATATTGTTGATAGAGAAGCAGAGATTATTTTGTGAAGATATTTCCACTTGGAAACCAAACATAGAGAAAAAATAGGGAATTTTCAACATTTTTCACATTTAATTATTTTTGAAAATATCAAAGATATATTTATACATTGCAAAATTAAATAATACTCAAATTTTTGACAAACACGGATATATTTCTATGAATTAGAAAAAGTTTTTCACGAAAATTTATTATTAAACTGCATTTTATGATTGTATTTTTTCATAAATTTTAATACTGATTTAAAAAAATTTCAAAAAATTACAAGAGTTTTTAATTGATCTAAAAGGACTTCAATAGATTTCACAAAGTTTCTAGAGATTTCAGAAAATTTCAACACATTTCAAAAGATATAACAGATATTAAAGAATCCAAAAACATTTTTTATTTTCAAATTTTCTGAAATTCTTTAAAAGTGCCTTAAATTCTTGGAAGTTCTTTTACGATCTTTTAAAAATTTTCAATATAATTTAAAATCCTTTGAAAAAATGAAAAAAATGTGTAAATTAATTTAATTTAAGAAGGAAAAACAATTCAATTTTACCTTCCATTTCAAACATATTATTAATTCAATTAAATTCATGTGAACAGAAGAAGCAAATTAATTAATCGAATAAAGCCTCAAACATCGCCATTCTACGCCCCATCGGACATAATATTCGCTTCTTAAATTTTTCTTTTTTTTGGGGATTTTCAAATAATTTTATTGGATCTTAATGTCCTTTAAAAGAAAAATGATGAAAATATCGTATATGAATATTACTTCTATCCTAAAAGATTCTATAAAATTCTTTGACAGACAATAAAATTCCTTAACATTTCCAAAATCTCAGAAAATTTTAGGGAATTGTGAGGAAGTTTAAGATTTTTTAAACAAACACGGATATATTTCTATGAATTTGAAACAATTTTTCATGAAAATTTATTAATTAAACTGCATTTTATGATTCTATGTTTTTTCATAAATTTTAATACTGATTTAAAAGAATTTCAAAAGATTACAAGAGTTTTTAATTGATCACAAAGGACCTCAATAGATTTCACAAGGTTTCTAGGGATTTCAGAAAATTTCAACACATTTCAAGAGATATAACAGATATTAAAGAATCCAAAAACATTTTTTATTTTCAAATTTTCTGAAATTCTTTAAAAGTACTTGATATCTCTGAAATTCTTCACAATCCTTAAATTTTTTGAGAATCTTTCAAAATCCTCAGAAATTTTCTAAAAATACGTAACTGAAAAGTTTCGCCACTTTTTCCATCCAGATAGTCAATTTCTTATCATTAATATTTTTAGCAACTCTTCCTATACTTTGACAACCAATTTCCATTTGTTAACATAACGGTCAATTGCATTGACAGATTTGCATTATCTGTGAAAAAAAAATTTGCTAAATCTCTTTAAGAACAGAGTATAATGATTCATTAGATTGCGAAGTATTGATAATTAGTTTATATCTACATATATTTATATGTCTATATTGTATATTTTTCGCAGTTAATTAACGACTTGCTCGTTTCCTTGAAGATTTGCTGCAGCTCTCTGATTAAACTCTGAATTCTTCTTTTGTGCCTGAGAGCATTGTACATTGTACCAGACCATTGTAGCATTGTATGCACCACACAAACCTCTCTAGAACCGAATTTGTCGCCTGTTATCAAACAAATTCGGATCTACAGGGTAGATGTAGAGCATTAACTGGGCCCTCTCTCACGCACATTCAAATCAGATTCCACCATTTTTCAATTCCTGAAGTTCATGGCCCAGTGTTTCACCCTCGATTCTGATTGTAATCTGTAAACAGTTTTCTACATAAAAAATTGACAGGATAATTGCTACAGATTTTAAAATCCTCTCTTTTAAAACTAGAATTCTATATTTCTTTAATTTAATCAAATGAATTGAATTAAATGAAATTTCTACAAGAATTCACCTGGAAATCTTGGAAATGACCTGGAATTGAAATTTTCAATTAAAACTCTAGAGTAACTGATAAGGTTTTTTCTCTTATTTATGAACTTATCTTCAAACTGTATCAGTATTAATTAATTTTTTTGTTCCATGATAAAAGAAGAAGAAAACCATAAAAATAAACTTTTTCAAGAATAATTTTACTCTTATTTTTAACCTGACTAAATACCTGATTTACCTGCTTGAAAAGTACGCCAAGGTGGATTGAGAACCAATTCTGCACGGTCTGAACGAGACCATAATTTTTTTCTTTGCGTAGTCATTGGGAAGTTGTGGTTCATTTTGCTCAGTCACTTTTCTTCAGACGACGTACACGTTGGGTGAATATTTCAATCTAGTAACTGTCCCTTTTCTTTAGTAAAAAAAATGTTCCTCGTATACGTATATTTCCTAAAAATGAACAAGAAATATCAATTAATTAAATCACATGGAATAATTCATGCTTTTAATACGAAGTAAATTGATTTTACAAAAATGTTCAAGTTCAAGTAGTGAAATTGTTTTTTTCATTTTTTTCATTTTTTACAACGATTCCCATCTGAGTAAAACCGAACCAGCCGTTGCTTAACTTCGGTAATCAAACGAGAAGCCTTAAACATTCACATCCGTACAATTATACTTCCGAATCAAGTTTAAACCTCCTCCTTTATATCTTTCTTTGCTTTATTTTATATATTAATTATATATAACAAACAAATTATCTTTATTAAACAAAAAAAAGATGAAAGCCACTAAATTTCAGTAAAAAAAAAACACCAAGAAAATAATGAAAATTCATAATTACTCTAATAAGACTACACCTTCTCAAAAGGAATCTTACGAGAAAGTCGAAAGCTTTCATTTTCCTACATATTCTCCAATAAAAATGAGATAATTTATATTTAATAAAATAATATTAATATTTCATGAAAGTTTTATTTAATCAAGTGCCTTAATGCAGATTTTAAACATTCTAGTTTGTTTCTTCAATGAATAAAAATTACATAGCTTGATATCTGGAATGCTGAATACCTTTCTGATTAAACACTGGGTCCACTTTCTTGATTGGGGGCAAACATACTCAATTTGAGATAAATCATGTTATGTCACTTGATGGATTCTGTGTGTCCTTTCGACTATCGATCCAGATTATCTCGGTGGCACTGATTACATTACACCTGAAGCTGAACTACCGATAGTGATTGATACGCCGTCCCTGCGATCGAACCAACCGAGCGTTAACGGACAAAGGATGACACAGCTGATTGTGGCAAGGACGTGTTCTCTTCTTATTGTTAGCGGTACAATTTCTTTCATTCCTATTTGTCTGTCAGTGCACGCCGACACGCTGCATTAGTTCAGGTTACTTGGCCACTGTGCCTCTCATGTCACTTGAAATTAAACGACAAGACAATTCGTCCCGATGACCTGCAATTAATGGAGTTCAAATACAATCTATTAATAAATCGAAAAATCCATCAAGCATCATTTCAATCACCTATTAGAAAATCAGCTTTCACTTTTCTGCAGAAATTGAACGAATGTTTTCAAGTTTTTGAAAGAAAATCTTGATAATATTCATGCGAATAATGTTGCATAATGAGTTGCTTTTTTACCTTACCATTCTTTTTATAATCCTTATTCAACAAACAGCACAAGCCTTGAAACCATCAACCAATTCTTTCAGTCAGTTTGGCATTTCATTTGGCACCCTGAAAAAAATTAATCATTATTGCAATTGCTGTAGGCTTAACAGAAACGGAAGTAGATTATTAATATTATGATGGTTGATGGCAATCTTGTGAAATTAAATACATAAATGCATTTGTGGGATTCTGATATCTGTGATTTGTTCCTTATCTGTACAGACATTCTTTTAAAGGATTCGCATGGAAATGTTGCGAAATGTGTGAGAGGATTTGTTCTTCCTTATCTGAAATCTGAGGTCATTAATTACTTGGCGACACAAGGTGGGCGGCGAGATTTGCCGTTTAATCGGACAAATTGATTTCTCTTACGAAAAAGAGACTCGCCATTGTGAAGAATTATCGGGTGGACGCTCGATCAATTCGCTTGACGGTATGACGAATCGATATTGGCCACCGAGTATTAAAGAGATGTTTTCTGGTAATTTACACAGCTACTGTTGCATTCATTAAGTTGAATTTAACATTATAATTACAATATAAAAATGGTTTTAAGTATTTCAAGCGATTATGAACAACTTAAAATTATATCCTCACTTTGAGATTGCAAATTTATAGGAACAGTTTTTATGACAGAAACGTTTTAAGACTAAAATCAAATCATTGAGGATTAAGATATATTTAATTATTTTGGTGAAATAAATAGAATCGCGTTGCTTCATAGTATACAAAAATAAAAAGACATCAAATATTCTTAAGTGTTACAAATCCTTAAGGTTTTCGCCACTGGGTTTAGCCATTGACCCTCAAATGCAAACTATAGAGGAATTATCAACCAGTTACTTCAACAAAGAGCCATTGATGCTAATCTGGTTAAACCTTACATCCAAGATTGGATCTTCCTTCTACAAAAGATGTACCGACCGGGTAGGATAGAAAGTTAGAAAACAGAAAGATCAAGTACTCTGCAGACAGTCTCCCGCCTCCTCGAGCATGAAAACATTGACTTTACCGACCATGCTCGCTCAAGCGGACAACTACCTTCAATTTCGAGGGATTAGGCTCGTTTTCTAATTTCTTTATCCCGAACCCAACCCGAAACCCAGCAAATTCCAAATAAGCAAATTAGTCTCACTTGGAGTGAAATTACCACTCGCAAATGCGTTTAAATCTACGTAAATCCATTTAAACATATCCTAATCCTCTTAAAAACGCCCATGATGTCAAAAGCAAGACGATGTTTGACAGGCGTTGTTGACTTTTTCCGGACGTCAAAACACGTCTCATCAGAGTTGGAATTTAGCTTTAGGCCTATTTGTCAAAGCTCGAAAACTTACTTATTTGGCCAGTGTATAATTTCATCCCTTGGGATAATCCACTTCGAAAGGGTTTGCCGACTGGTGGCAAGACCGAGAGGGTGAAAAGGGGTGTTGAGTTTGAGTTTTACAGACCAAGGGTCCTCTTATCGACCCGTCGACGTCCACCCAAAGGCGCCATTGTGGACGCGTTTTATACAGCGTATATATGTAGCGAAAACCGACGCCAAACCCCGACGTCGTTTTAAGGTTGCGTCGTTCCCCCGAGCACATCATTTTCCGCATTAGTACTGCTCGGCTTGCCTTGTCAGGAATGCCTGGAGTCCCTCGCAAAGTATGATTTTCCTCTCTGAAACAAAGGAAAGGTTTCAGAAATGTTGGACTTGTACTTCTCGTAATTGCGAAAGATGTAACTTTATACTTTATATTTGTGTTATTTTCTGAAAGAAAGAATGCAATGATAATGAAGTATTCTTTAGAAGTTGACTTAGAAAGAAAAGAATAAAGAAAAAGAAAAAAAATTATAAAGAAGAGAACAGATTTTTAAAGAATGTTTTTAGAGAATTTTTTTGAAGAACGTATTTTCAAAGGAAATATCAAATATGAGTGATTGAGAAATTAATCATTAGGTTTTATTATTTTTTTATTTTTTATATTTATTAGATTTAGAATACCAAAATAAAAGAGTTTTAACAAAAATTTTTATTTTTGTTTATTTACTAGTAGAAATTTACGAGTTGTCCGGGATTTAAAGAGATTTTAGTGAGTTTAGGGAATTTCAATATATTTTAAGGGATTTCAAGTGATTTTAAATAACTTCAAAGGATTTTTAAAAGAGTTAAAAATAATTTAAGTATATTTCAGAGTTTTCACAAGATTTCAAGATATTTTTAAAAGAGTTTGAAGAGTTATCAAGAGGATATTTCAATGATTTCTAAAGATTAAGATTTCAAGAAATTGTCAGGATTTGAATCAGATTTTAAGTGACTTTAAGGAATTGATTCTAATATAGACGTACTAAATCAAATGAATTCCCTTAAAATATTTTTAAATTATTTGCAATTTTTTAAATGTTCTGCAACTTTTTCAAAATCGTTTGAAAATTTTATTAGTACATTAATATCTCTTTAAATATCTTCAAATTTCTTGAAGCTTCTTAAGTTCCTGAAAATGACATGAAATCTCACAAGATCCTTAAATATTTCTGAAAATCCCAATTTAAAAAATCCTTAAAGTCCTGAAAAAGTCTTTAAAATTACTTAAAATCTTTTTCAAACCTTTAAAGTATTTTATATTCATTTTTTTTTAAAAATCTCTTAAAATCGTTTGAAAATTTTATTAGTTCATTAATATTTCTCGAAATATCTTGTGAAATCCCTTGAAATCTCTTAAAGGGACTTAAAGTCGCTTTTAATCTCTTAAAGTTTCTTTAGTTTATTAAAAATGAGGCATAAAATCTCACAATATCCTTAAATATTTCTGGAAATCCCAATTAAAAAAATTCTTGAAATCCTGAAAAAGTCCTCAAAATTACTTAAGATCCTTTGCAAATCTTTAAAGTCTTTAAAATTCCTGTTTTGTAAGAAGTGTCTTAAAATGGTTTGAAAATTTTATTAGTTCATTAATATCTCTCGAAATATCTTGTGAAATCCCTTGAAATCTCTTAAAGAGACTTCTAAAGTCCCTTCAAATCTCTTGAAGTTTCTTTAGTTATTACAAATGACGCATAAAATCTCACAAAATCCTTAAATATTTCTGGAAATCCTAATTAAAAAAATCCTTGAAATCCTGAAAAACTCTTTAAAATTACTTAAAATACTTTGCAAACCTTTATTAAGCCTTTAAAATTTCTTTTTTAAGAAATCTCTTAAAATCGTTTGAAAATTTTATTAGTTCATTAATATCTCTCGAGATATCTTGAAATCTTATGAAATCCCTTGAAATCTCTTAAAGGGACTTAAAGTCCCTTCAAATCTCTTGACATTTCTTAAGTTCTTGAAAATGACATGAAATCTCACAAGATCCTTAAATACTTCTGGAAATCCCAATTAAAAATATCCTTGAAATCCAGAAAAAATCCTTAAAATTACTTCAAATCTTCTGCAAACCTTTAAAATTCCTTTTTTAAGAAATCTCTTAATATCCCAGACAACGTTGAGTAAATTTCTGTTTTAAAAATGTTATGTTAAAATATCTTAATGTTCAATAATTTGATTTTGGTCTCAAAAACAATCCTGTTGAAAAATCGGTTCTATAAATTGGAAATCTTGACGTGATTACACAATATTTTTTTCAGTATTTTGGGAGATTACTCAAAAAATTTTATAAATTCGAAAAGATTTCAGAAAGATTTAACAGATTGTATAGAAAGTCGACTTACAACATGTAGCTATTTACTATTTTCGCACCATAGGTTTTACACTTTTCATCAAAAGTTTTTACACAAAAAAATTTTATTATTTTTACACACAAATATATATGTATATACAATATATATATATATATATATATATA